>CM040423.1:74883912-75103912 GCA_022702705.1 Papilionanthe hookeriana x Papilionanthe teres
TAGTTATGAATGAAATCATTAAAAATTCTTGTCATTGCCCTTAGGTATGTTGCTCTTGTGTTCTTTAATACGAAAGGCATCTCTGTGTAGCAGTACACTCAATTGGCGTTCTAAAGGCTGTGAGCTTTTCATCTTTCGGTGCCATCTTTATCTGGTTGTATCCTGATGATACATCCATAAATGAGAAGATCTCGTGTGTCGAAGCGATGTCGATCATTAATTCTGGAATTGGTACTGGAAATTCGTCCTTTGGGCATGCTTTGTTCAAATCTCTGAAATCCATGCAGATTCTGATTTGACCATTCTTCTTTTTGACCGATACCACATTGGCTAACCAAGTTGGATATTGCTCTTCACAGAAAAATTTAGCATCTATTAGCTTCTTAACTTTAGCTATTACTTGTTGTTCGATCTCTAGACGCATTCTTCTTGGAGCTTGTTTGACTAGAACGGCAGTGTGATCCACTCCTTGCCTGTGAACTGCAACTTCTGGAGCTAATCCTGGCATTTCGTCGTAACTCCAAGCAAAACAGTCCTTGAATTCCATTAATAGCTTGATCATTTCTTCGGAGTCTTCTTTATTGAGTAAGGAGCTAACAAAGGTTGGCCTAGGCTCTTCGCTAGTACCTAAGTTAACTTCCATTAACTCGTCTATTGTAGATTTAATTTCTTCTTCAAATTCTAGCGGAGCGTCTCCAATTGGTAAATCTTCAAGATCATCTGAAGCTTTTAAGAAGTTTTCTTTAGACTCGCAAGTGACAACAAAGCAAAATTCTGAATCATCAGCTGGTGCTACTGTGCCGAATCTGAGACCATGCTTTGAATTGGGCGGTTGACTAGCGTTATTCCATAATTTTTCAAAGTGTTGTGATTGAACTTTCATCCATTGTGTAGGCAAGACACCACGTTGTATCAAATTTTTAACACAGGGAGAATACCACTCAAAAGGCAATTCCATTAATTCGGATGAAATAACATCTTCAAATTTTACATCATTTTCAATTTTGGAAGAATAAGCACCACGGTAGAACTTGATTGGCTTAGCACCGCCACCATGTACTTCCTTGACCACCATACCCTCGATCTTGTTAGGATAGATCGGGGTCAGGGTCATAGTATTTACACAGCGGTTTATCTTCTCTTACATTGATTTGTATTCTTCATTCTTTTCATCTTTGAGAGAGATCTTAAATTGGGGTTTCCTTTGATTTATTTTCAATACTTCTTTCTTGACTTTTTCTTCTTCAGAAATATTCTCCCAATCAACATCGATGACCAGTTTCTTTTGTTCAACTGTTCTACCGTTTCTTCCTCGACCTCGTCTCCAGCCTTGACCTGGGGTGCGAGTTCTAGAGAAACCTTCACCATCTCGCCATAAGGGAGTGGTGAGTAACTGTTGAACAAGAATTTCAGGATCTTCGTTGTCTCGAACTCTTTTTTCTTCATTCGATATGACATTTCTGGAAAAGATAGTTTTCTTCGGAGGCGCGTAGTAGGTCGCATCTTCGTGGATTCTGATTTCATGCACAGAGAATGTTTGCGAGTCACCTTTGATACACTGTTCTCCCCCTCCTTCATAATACTTTATGCACTGGTGTAGAGACAACGGTACCATCCGATTTTCAAGGATCCACGGCCGACCCAGTAGAGCGTTGAATGATGTTTCAGAATCAATTAAGTGGAATTTTGTGTTGTTCTTGACAAATCACCGATCTTCATTAATAGTGTTATCGATCCAAGAGCTCTTTCTCCTTTCTGGTTGAAGCCTCTCAGTAACATACTGTGTGTTTTGAAATCATGGGTATCAATCTCCAAGTATGCTAACGTCCGAAGGTTCATTATGTTGATTGATGCTCCTGGATCAACTAAAACCCTGGAGAGCGTGAATTTTCCGATGGAGACTGGAATGTACAATGGTCGATTGTGATCAGCTGTTCCAAGTAGTAAATTATTATCCATGAAGGTAACACCGCGTTGTTCTTTTAACGAGCAAACCTCGTCTAAGAAATTACCGGCCATTTGAGCTAAACAAATTTCAAGATCAAGTAAGGCCTTGATCAAAGTTTCTCTCGTTTCCTTTGACAGGATCAGAGCGTCGTAGATGCTCAGTTTGGCTGGTAGCTTCCTAAGATGGGCAAGCACGTTATAGTCCACTTTGTTACCATGTTTTGCTGGGGTTGAATCTTCCTGAGCAACTACCTGCTTTCATTTATCCTTCGGTCCCACTCTCAGGGGTAGAACTTTTCCACTTCTTAGATTAACTTCTATTATCTCTTTTGAATTTGGTGCTGAATCTGCCGGTGTCTCCTCTTGAATTGGAACGACTGACTCTTCTGAAGTTGCTTCGGAATCTGACAGCTCCAATTCTATCGCGATCGGAGTTTCTCAGAATTCACAAACGGAACCGTCACTTCTTGAGCTTTCATAGCCACCCTTGTGAACGTCTTCTCCTCCGTCTTAGCCATCAAGGTTCTGTATGATTTGAGAATCGTTAATTTTTTTGAAATCGAGATCCGGATTAGGTTGGTTTTCGTTAGTTACGTAATGGTTAGAGACAGTCAAAACGTAGCCAAAACCAAAACTCTTATCATTATGAGATCATGCCGGGGCGAGCAAATGATCATACAGATTTAGAGGTTGGAGGAATTTCTCCCCTGAATCAGAAACAACCATCCTAGGATAAGCAGCCCCTAGTCTACCCTTAGGAGCCTCAGTCTTCTCTTCTTCCACGATCTTCTCCTCCTTTTAGGGCGGTTCTTCAATCAGAAGAGATAGTGCTAGTTTAACAGGTTTCAAACTCTGAATTGAAGCGTGTACTGAAGCAGTCTGGATGCAATCCAAATTTTTCTTCAAAGACTTTGCCCAGACAGTACTCCATCCATCGTCAATCGTGTACGGGTCTATCGGAACAGTAGGATCCATTGAAATAACATTGATGGAACCTCATTTTTGGGGCTCCTTCATGTTTTCCTTCGGGATCGTTATGTTCCCTTTCCAGAGGTTATCCTCGAGCCAAGTCTTGAAGGTAAAGCAATCCTCTATCTTGTTTTCGAGCATCCTATCGTAGGGATAGTAATTCGGATGATCTTTCTTGTCGACTTCTTCTGGCCTCCTGGGCTCTCGCAGCTGAAAGTCATGTGTCTTAATCAAACTGCTAAACATCTTGGCCACTGCTTCAGTCTTGACAGGGAATTCCTTATTCAAAAGTTCCTTCAGGGTACGCAGTGGATGAGGCGGCGGCTGATCATAATGCTGAGGTTGTTGGTAAGTCTTTTGCGGTGGTTGATAACTTGGCTGTGGCCGCTCTAGCTGTATCTGCACTGGCTGTTTACCTTTATCCACTGCCGCGACAACTCCTGAATTCTTCTCGAATGCTTTTATGGGCTTCTGCATATCAGTTTTATCGATGAAACTCAGTTGTTTTGCCTCCTCCTGCAAGCTCCTGGCCTTGCTAAGCAACTTCTTGAAAGTCTTAATCGTGAATTGTTTGAGGAGAAGCGCTATCGGGCCATGGATGCTCTTAAGCAGGAAAACGACTGCATGCTATTCCTGAAGCTGTGGTTCACAATTCATGCTTAAATTCCTCTACCGAAGTATGTAATCCACCAGGGTTTCTTTCAGTTTCTGTTGATCCACCACTAGATCCCCGATAGCGATGTGGTGTCGGGCCCCAACAAACCACTTAACAAACATGTTCTCTAATTCTGAAAAGGTCTTGGCTGAACCGTTCGGTAATTCTGCGTACCAATCGAAAGCAATCCCTGACAAACTGCTGAAGAACAGACGAAATAGCAAAGCGTTTCTCCTACCGGTGTTGCAGCAACTAGCACGGAAGTGTGCAACATGCTGTCAGGGGTTTCCTGTACCGTCAAAAGTCTTAAATAGAGGTGGTATGAAGCCTTTCGGGTATTGGACTGCATCAAACTCTTAAGGTTAAGGTCTACCAGTTTGAATAGATGCTCCATTCTTAGACTGGGCTAAGGCTTCTCGCACCTGCTGTTTCACCATATTCTTAATGTCCTTTTTGGGAATCATGCTTTGCGTTAAATCCTTCTTCGGTACGTTCATCTCCGTTGACGGACGTAATTTCTTTTCCTCCATCGGCAATGTGAATGATCTCTGGAGATGTTTCCTTTTGGGGTTGAGCTTGACTCTGGAGTGTGGCTAAGGTGGCCGCCATCTACTCCATCTTCTTTTTCATTCGAGAGATCGTATCGTCCTTTTCCCGCAGACGTGCTCTCATTGCTTCTGGTTCATCTCCTTCTGAAGTTGACGGAGCTCCTTGCAAAGCTGACGATGCTCGGGTCTCAACCACATTGATCTCAGCAAATTCTTCATCCATGAATTCTGACAAATTCACTTCATTTCCCAATTCTTTTCTTCTTTCTATTGCCAACCGTTGGATGTCAGTTCTTAGCTTTCCTATAGCATCCTCAAGTGGTCTTTTCCAAACGGTCTCGTGGTTGTCCGGTGACGACTGTTGAACTTCATCTTCAGGAGTTTCCTTCAGAGCCGCAACACTTTCTTCAGATTCAGACTCTCTGGCTAGACTTCTCTTTCCAGAGCGTTCTGTCGGTATCGGTTCAGCAATAATAGGTTGCCACACCATCCTGCTTGTAGTAGAAGGCCTAGGACCAGATGGTCTGTTAGCTGTACATCGGCAGGTGGTGTGTTCACTAATATGGTGACCGGATACAACAACAGGCGAACTCCTTTCGCTAGCTCATACTTTCTTCCATGGTCTTTCCATAGCAATGACTGAGTCTACTCGTGGTCCTAGGCGAGATATAGCCGGCACCCGTCCTATCCATCTCAGGATTTCTGACACGTAGCAACCTTCCTTTCTGGCTAAGTTCTCCACTACTACTTGCAAGCGGGTAAGCGGCGTAGCCTTACTCTTATTCTTCTTACAATTACTATAGTATACAGGTAGGGGTAACACAACGGCGATCCTTTGAGCATCCTCCTCATCAGATGCAATAGAGAGGGGATAGAACCTACTTCCTTCCAACAGTGGTGAGATCTCAGGTAGCTCTTCCTCTTCGGGAATCTCTTCAAGGAAGACAACTTCGGCAGCTCGGGTCTTTCTGACCCTAGCGATCTTTTTGTTCTTATTCCTTCTTTGCATCCGGGTTAAGGGTGCAAACCTCAAACTAGATCCTATTTCGAAAACATAAGGTATTGCAGCAAAGTATGAAGCCTCCACAGTAACAGGCTCATTACTGACTTGGACTTCTTTCCCTTTCAGTTTGGCGGGAGCCCGAGTAGGTGCAGTGATGACCAAACTGGTGGGGGGTAGAGATGACCGTCCTAGGGGTAGCAGCTAACCTCCTGTGAACAACAGTGCTTCTTTAAACTGGGGCCCTCTGCAGGGGAGGAAACTCTTGGGTCGACTTCAGATTGAACTCAATTATGGGTTCAATGTCCTCCGATACTTTGTCCATTAGTGCAAAAAGGGTAACATCGATGAACTTAATATCCATATTGTCAAATCCTTGTCTGAAATGAACGATTGCATCATTAGGCAGCTCGTCTTGGTAGACAGCCAAGTCCAGTCCGTTGGTAAAGGAGAAAATCAGCCTCGGTACAGACATCTTCTACAGGGTAGATTCTGAACGTCAGTTTCAAATTATGCTTCCTTTCATCACAAAACTTTTCCGGACGAAAAAAGAATTCCTCCGGAAAAAGAGTCCGAACACATTTTCATTTATCTTTCATTTTCTTAGTTTTATTATAAGGTATTTTCGAATTCTGTCTTATTCGTGTATTTGCGATTTTAAAAGGTTTGTTTGTTAAAGGGTTGTTAATTAGAAGGTTTTCTCGTTAAGAATGAGATAATTAAAAAAGGAAGGTTATAGAGAAGGTAAGGGACCCAATCCTGAATCAGAAAGGAAGAGAAAGTCTCGTAAGACTTCTCAACTCGAAGGACCGCTCCTAAGCTAACACCTATTGGGGGTCCAACCCTCCTCTGTGGAGAGGTAACAAAAGGAGGATTTCGGAACCTCTCTGTTTAGGGGTGTCTAAACAGTGGCTCCAAAATCCAAGAAGAGTTGATCATACCTGTTCAAGACAGAAATGAACAAGATATGTGAACGAGAGAATGGTAGTTTAATCCATTAGGGGCATGAACTTACTACCGATTTATGAAAGCAAAACCATCTGATCAAAATGAAGAGAGGAACTAATCCCCAGCAGAGTCGCCGGAAGCTGTCGATATATTTTTAGGTTATGTGTTTTGAAAAGGGGTCGCCAAATAGAAATTGTCAGCGAATTTTAAATTTAATTTAAATATATATATAATTTTTAAAGTAGCATTTGATTTTGAAAATAATTTTAAGTTTGAAAATTTTAAGATATGAAATCAAACCGATCTCACATCTCGAATAGTTTATATAAACGAGCATCGCACCACAAACCGTGTATTTATCCCGAAGAATAGACTCACTACTTGATGATGGGGCTCGATTAAATAAACTAGAAGATTTGTGACATCTGTTTGGTCTGCGAACTAATTTTATAAGCCGACAAGTTCTCATTCTTAATATAAATGAATTAAGTAGGGTTTATATTACCTGGGTTCTTAAAGTTCCCTATAAAGGCAAGCCCCTATAGTTAATTACATCTTAAATGACGGGAGTCGTTTAAGAAAACTCTCGATAATGATCAGTGATTTTGCTCTCAGGAATTTCAAAGTTTAAGGTTTGAAACAAATGGACTTTGGAGATTTCAATAGGGAATAGCTCAAATTTGGAACATTTTATTCTAAGAATTTAAAGGAAGAGAAGTAGGGGTGTCACAGACCCGAAGTGAACTTCGGTGACTTCCCAACTATCCTATGGTTTGGCTTCAATTTGAGAGTTTATTTAATGCTTCAATCCTACCAATTTTAATTAATTAGGACTTATATTTGTATGACACATTCATGCAAATAGCCTCGAAGTTGTGAGGGTTTATGTCGTACCAAACGACTACCTCGGAGTCCTAAGACCGGTTAGGGCTTAATTTGCATAACATGATTATGCAAATGCCTAACGAAAAGTTGAGGATTTATGTTGCACTAGGCAAACTACCTCAAAATCCTATGGCTTGGTTATTTAATTCTAAGAAAGGTTTTACTGAAGTAGACACAAGTTTTGCTGACGAAGATGGTCGTGCTGCCCACAGTACTCCATGCTCCTTATTGTTGTAGAGGTTTGGTTTTAGAAAGTGGCAATCAAGAGATGAGAGAAGTGTTCTGTTTTAGAAAAGGTTGAAAAATGAGATGGTTTAATGTTTTAATTAAAACAAATCTTAAAGTTGATTAAGCAGAACCGATTAAGATCCCACGGTTCCGTCATCCCAGCACCGCTATTTTCATCGGATTCACTTAGTCCAAATGAATTTGCTAAACTCAACTGAATGAGTTCCACACTTTCATTTAGACCGTGGGAAATCTAGTTAGCAACACGTGGGTTACATCATCCGAGGGATTGCCGATCATCCAACGAGACGTTTTAATTTTAGTTTTAATTGCAATTTTATTTTGGTTGGTGATTAAATTTTGAGTTGTTTAAACATACTAGGTTCGATCATTTTCATGCATTTATAAGTACATGGAAGTAATACATTTAATTAATTGTTGAATATAATTACTATAAACTTAAATGTGTACCTGGTGGGCACTCCCGTCATTTTCACCTGCACTTAAAACACATGTCAAGGCATTTTTATGTTTGCAACAAGTACCTAGGTAAAGCTAAGGGAAGGTTCTGGTTGTCTACCAAAATCCTAATCCTATTGCTAGTCAATTCCTATGACGTCTAGGTTCTTATGCTTTGCTAAGGGTGATTTTCTTCACCAAAGAATAATGAAGTCTCACTGTTCTTTTAAAACATCCCATCAAGTTAGAGAAGTGCTCGGAGCTAACTTCTGAACATCTTCTTAAACATTTTAGGTATTATTTTGAGTTAAGTTAGTTTCATTGTGGTGATGAATCGATCACCCCGATTACTCTTTCTCAGTGAATTAGGATGCTTGATTATCCTGTAAGTGAAGTGACATTTCACTTGATATTTTATTTAAGAATTATAAGAGTGATAGCCTTTAGGGGCAAAATGGTTCATTAGAGGATTTAACCGTTCTTAATTGAAGTTGAGTTGATGATTTAAAGGTGATTCAATTATAAATTTTCCAAATTGATTTTTTTTAAATGTTTTAGATCCTTTAAATTGATAAAGAGTTTTTGGGTTCCTTTAATTTAGCTAAGTTTCAATGATTTAAGTTTGTTGTAACTTAATCATGATATATATATATATATATATATATATATATATTTTTAGCAAAATATAAAATGTATTAATGGGACAAAAGTTTAGTTACATCTGATAAAAGGAAGTGAAAGCAAATCACCAAAAAGTAGTTGTTTTAGGTACCCGAAGAGAAATTGAAACATTTGAAAGTTGCGAGTTTTTGAAGCCGTTTTTGCAAGCCGGTTGGTCGGTTGATTTCCCTCCCTATGCGGATGACTCCGGTAGATTGTTACTTCCTTTGTTAAGTCCTTCGAGGATCCGTGAAGGTATATAAGCATCCATGGAACATCGGTAATGTCATTCATTATATTGACTAGTTGAAGTGAATCGATTCCATCCGGATCGGAGAATGCCCGACGACCTTAGCGAGACTTTAGAGCCCGAATGGCAGCGGTCATTTCGGATTGGAGAGGAGAATCGAGACAATAGAAGTTTGAAATCCCCACGATAGTTTACCTTGGTGGTTCCTACACACACCACCACAACCGGAAGAATAGGGGGAATAACTCCCATCTATATTAACTTTGACCCAAGAAGTGGAGGGAGGGATCCGAGTGAAATAATTTAATTTGGATCCTAGTTTTGTTCCTCAATTCATCCGTATTATAAGTCCTGTGTATGAAGGAGCGACGAGTTAGCAATGATTTGGTTTATAGAACATAAAGAGTTCTCATACTTATTTTTATTCCTTGCCATCCATACAAACCACCAAATGATCGGTGGATACATTGAAAGCCTCGGTTCCGACCAATCAGCCTAACGAGTCCTCCACGGATATCCGGTTCACGAAGTGATGTGAAAGTTGAAAATGTTCCGGCACTCTATTCCATACCTCCCTAACCACGGGACATTGAAAAAATATGTGGTCATATGATTCCTCCCGAGCACGACGAAAGATGGCATCTGGAAACCGGTCTAAGGCCCTTCAATTTCAGTATATCATCTGTAGGCAAGAATCTATGAAATAATCTCCAGCTGAAGAATGACATAGAGGGGGTCAAATATTTATTCCAAAGGTGACAACCCCAATTGTTTTGAGGCCAATGATGTATGGACTGGTAGATGTAGGAGTTAATAGATTGAGAGGGAGGTTTCTTGAGAATTAGTCGATCGGATTTCTCTCGTACTCTATTGATGGGGATCTCCTTGATCTTTTGAATAGATGGAATATCCACAACCTCCTTCAATTTGTCTTCATCCCATTGATGATTAGTCCGGAAATCAGCAACTCTAGAGTTATAATTCAAAGAAATGTTAGGGATGGGATACGGTCGATCATCCATAAGCCGGTTGTCAAGCCGAAATTGGCGGAGCCATCTCTAATCTCCCGGCGAGAAAAAATTATTAGCTTCGATCCTGATCTTCGATAGACTTTTCCATTGTTGAGAATCTCCAATTTTCACCTTTACGAGCATCGGGATGGTCGGTTCTACGCATGTTAGCTAATAAGAACTGAGCCCACAGGGTATCTAGTTTCCTGAATTTCATCCACAGTTTACAAAGGAAAATTTTTCTAATGTGTTGAAAGCTCTTAAACCCCAGGCCACCAGATTTAATGGGTTTACAAAGCTTATTCCAGGTGGCCCAATGTGCTTGTTTGTGCTGCCCCTCCCACAAGAATTTGTTAAAGGTAGTCTCCAACAGTCTTTGTATGCTTTTCTTCATTCTGACCATCTGCATAGTAAACAAAGGGAAGGTGGTGAGGATACTCTTGAGAAGAGTCACCCTTCCACCATTAGAAAGAAAGCTGTTGGTCCAACTGTTAATCTGAGCTGTAACCTTGTGAACCACTTCATCATAATGAGTTTGTTTCTTCCTGCCTTTGATTAACTGAACCCCCAGATATTTTAAAGGCTTATCAGAAGTAGAAAAGCCAGTAGTATTCTTTATCCAATTTAGATTCCCGAAATATTTCCCAGCCATGAATTGACATTTGTGTTTGTTGAGTTCCGGACACGAGACTTGTCGAAGATGTTTCAGAATATCCAAAGACTTCTTTATAGATTGTTTGCCACCATTAGTGAAGAGGATCACATCATCGGCATAAGCAAGGTGACTTATGATAGGTTTAGAGTCTGTGATGATAACATAGATATGGAAAATTTCGTGAGCCCGGTTAAGAAATCGAGAAAAGTAATCAAAAGCAAGTATAAAGATTGTTGGAGATAAGGGATCCCCACTGTCGAGCCCCTGCTCGGTTTAAAGAACCCATAATTAGAGCCATTGAGTAGAATAGTGAAGGAAGTGTTATTTAACCATCTCTGAATAAACTGACAAAAAGCTGGGCTAAAGCCTCTTGCCTGTAGCATGATATGGATGAAGTGCCAGCTAATAGAATCATAAGCCTTCCTTAGGTCCAACTTAAATATTACATTGTGTCCTCTGCAAGGCTTGTCAATCTCCAGGAGTAATTCTTGAGCAAGCATTACATTATCCATTATATTTCTATTCTGGATGAAAGCGATTGGTTCTCACTCGACTAAAAGATGTAGAAATGGTTGTAGTCTTCTCACCATGATCTTACTAATAATCTTGTTGAGAGTATTAGTGATACTTATTGGCCTAAAATCATTCCAGGTACTTCTCTTCTCATCTTTAGCAATCAGAGCAATACTTGTGGCAGCAAAATAGTTTGGTAAGTCAGACCCACTGAAAAAAGCTTGGACAACCTTCACCACATCTTTACCAACAATTTCCCGAGCGATCGAGTAGAAAACAGGAGTAAACCCATCTGGACCTGCAGCCTTGTTCCCATCCATTGATTTATTAATTGGTTTAAAACTTTAATGTCTTGATTGTGAATTGTTTTGAGTTAGTCTTAATATTTCAGTTTTGTTTTGATCTTAGTTTTGGGTGATTTAAAATTGATTAATTTTAATATCTTAAGTTACCTTAATTTGAATTTAAATCATCTTTCATTAACTTAAGTATTTTTAATCTTTAAATTTAATTATAAAATTTTCAAGATCATTCTTTTTAATTTCAAAACGTTATTTATTATGACTTCATTAGTAGTGATTAAGTGATGTTTGATCAATTCATTGATTTAGGGATTAACTTCAAAGTATTAGAATCTTCCTGGGTCAAAATCCCTTAACCTTAATAGTTCACTTATTTAATTTACTTCCAAAGTTTAATGATTTAATTAATTAAGGTTTTTTTTAAAATATTCAAGGTGATTAATGAGTTTCTACCCTTTAGCTCCCTTAGTTTCAATCATCCAAAAAGGAATTAAGATCAAATATTTTACCCTCCCTTTGTTTAAGCCTAAAGATTAATTAAGGTTAAAGCCTTTTAATAACCTTAATGCCCTCTCAAGCTTATTCATCCCATAATTCATTAAATTAAACTCAAATGAACTTAAAAATTTGGTGTCACCTCACTCACTTGTCAATTAAGACATTAGAGGAGGAAGTGCGATTTTTTAATTTTTAATTTAATTTATATAATTATTTTAGTGGAAAATAAGGATTTTTAATGAAAATTCAATAACATGACCAAGACAAAGTTTCTATCCTTAGGAAAATTATGGGAGGTTTCTACTGACTAGAGGACCACTAGGACCAATTTTGGTGATTTTTTTAATTATATTTTATTTATTATAATTATTTTAAATTATGGAGTATTAATTAATTATAAAATAAAATTAAAATTGAAAATTAAGTTTTACATTTTTCTTAAATCTCTCTGACCTCAAGGAACTCGGAGAAATAATTTTTATATTTTTCTGATTTTTATTTGTATTTTTAGAATTATTTTAGTGAGAAAGGTTAAAAAATCCATTTTTAATATTAAAAATGCATTAAGGCTTTAAAATTCAACATCTTTGTTTTGGGATTTAGGAAAAATATTTGGTTTGTTCTTAAGTGATTAGGAAGTAAAATGTAACATTTTTGTGAATTTTATTATTTTTGTGAATTTTATTATTTTTTAATTATTAAAATATTCAAAAATAGGTTAAAAATGAAAATTTTAGAAAAATTCCAATTTTAAATTTCATGGACTTCTCTAATGCCAAAGAGGCCTCAAAATGAAATTGGTGAATTTTTGAAATACATTTTTGATTTTATGAATTTTTAAAGTTTAAAAAGGCCATGTTACTTAGAAAATTCATTTAGTGGGTTAAAATATTTCCATTTGATTTCAAAATTTTTATGGGGCTTCGTCTGACCCTAAAGATCAGTGGAGAAAAGATTTCAAGTCATTTCTATTTTTAATTTGCCCCAATTGATTAAAGGTTGATTTTAGGTTAAGTGAACCATTAGGATTATTTATAATGTTTTAAGCCATGAAATAATTATTCGAAGTCCCTTTGGTCATAGGGAACCTATCCTAATTTTTCTAGAATTTTCCAAATAGTATACTAATTACTGGAATTAAAGTACCAAAACAGACATAAAAATTTGGAAAATAAATAACTTGTCATAGGGGTGGCTTCTGGCATTGGAAAATTCAGGGAATGTTCCCAAGAACAGAGGCTACAAAAGCCCTATGGTCTCATGTCATGGTGAATTGTTTGTGTGAATGGAGAATTAGAATACTCAAATCAGTGTTAAATTAATTGAAAATAAAATACTCAACAAAATAGATCAATTCTTTTTCCACATTATTCTTCTCTGTTCAGTGAGTAAGTGGATATTTTTAGTTTATTTTTGTGATTTTCTACACAAAGATATGCAATTTTGAAGTTATGGGTTTTTAAATAAATAAGAAATACCCTAATTATCTACTTAAACCAGTCAGCGCCACCTCAACCTACGACGGGTGAAGCTCCACACGTCTCCTCCTTATTCGGTGCTGCCATCTAACTCGGCAGCCACGCGGCCCGCAGTTCATGTTTCATCCTTTTGTCCGGCTTGATCCTGGCCATCCATCTGATACACGCGCAATCTGACGTCATCCGCTCATCGTCCCAACTGGTGTGAGCCGAGAACTGTCCACCTTCTAGCCCTAAGATCTCACTCATTTCTTAACCAAATCACACGGGGTTTCTTCCTACATGCTCGTCTAAACAAGGGCTACAAATCCATGCGGCTAATGCGCATTGAAATAAAGTGTAACAAAATGGAGAATCACTGGAAGATCGGGAGTAAGAGGAGTCTCCATACCTTGGTTCAAGAGGTGTAGCCTCGATTGAATGTTTTCAGTACGTTCGTTGGAGCTAGAGGAGCCTACGGATGAAGCCTCTGGTCCTGGTGAATCGCTTAGGTTCGACTTAGTCCAAGTCCAATTTCAAACCTTAGCTGATATAACAAATGGTTGGCCTAGTGAGGGGGCTTTCACTGGGGAACTTCTTCTCTACCTTTGGTGAAGGTGTGAGAAGAGTTAATTGGGTTTCTATGGAGTTTCAAGTGTTGTCATGTTTCTGGCCTGAGATTGAGCTCTGAAATTGAGCTCAACCAGTGGGGACGAAGGCTGGAAAGCAGTGGGATTCTTCTTCTCTAGACTGGGAGAAGCTCTGGGGATGATTTGGGGGGTTTCTGTTGAGAATCATTTCAACACCCTTCTCATGGCCAAGGAGAGGTGTTTAAATGGCCAAGGCCATTGGGCTGAGCTTGGGCTCAATTGAGGGGTGGATTCCACTGCTTAGGTGGAGGGCAGTGGAGCTCCAAAGTTTAATTTGGCTGAGGTGGCCAATTGGGTAAGTTTGGGTGTGTATAGGCTAGAGGTGGCTCTCAATTTTGACCCCCTCCGTCGACTAGATCGGCTGACAAGGACAGGGGAGCTGGCCCCTGAGGTGAGGTGAGTCAGGGAGAGGTTTAATGGAGATTAATCAGTTAGGGGATGGTTTTGGGGTGAGGCAAAATGAGATTTATCCACTTAAGGGAAGAGATCCTTAAAATGGGGGACCCTTTGTCCATGACTCACTTAGCTTGGGCTAGGTGGATCTAGGGTGGTTCCTAGGGTTCAAATGGTGGCTGTGGAAGATTTGGTTTAGCCATATTTGGTTCAATTTGGTTTGTTTAGGCCATAAGTTCAATTTGGCTCACTTGGGTTTAGGTTGGGCTAACTTGAGTTTGGGTTTGATTTAGGTCCAAGTGTCTTGAGCAACATTGTAGAAATGATTGCCTTGAAGAACTTTCATGAAGACATGGAAAGGTTTTGAGTTCAATTAATAGGTCAATTAGGTGGATTTTGGGATTTTGGTTAATTTGGGCAAGGTTGGATCAAGTTGGGCCCAAGTTAGTTTAAGGTGGGGTTTAGACCTAATTGAAAGTTCAAATGGTCTAGGGGAATGTATTAAAGAGTTCCCAACATCAATTGGGAAGAAATTTTGGGATTAGACCAATCAATTTGGACTTGGAATTGGTTTAGATTGGTAGTGGGGATGTTGAATTAGAGTTTAGAATTGAAATTAGGCAAGATTGAGGTTAAATGGGTTGATTTGGTTTGACAATAAGTCCATTTAGGTTAATAATGGGTCAAAATGGGGATTTTCATAAAGGTGGGTTATTTTTGCAAAATTGGCCTATAGTGTAGTTGGACAAAATGAAATTGGGAATATTTGGGATTTTTTGGAATTTTTTGGGAATTTTTGGGATTTTTGAATTTTTTAAGCCAAAAGGGTATTTAGGGTATTGAGAGGTTATTTGGAGGGTATTGGGGTATTTTGGTCGATTTAAAAGGTGGGAATTGTTTCAAATTGATTTTTAGGATTTTTGGGAATTTTGGGTAATTTTTGGGAAATTTTGGAGAGTTTGGTGGTTGTGGGGGGTAATTTAAGTAATTTTGGGTAAGTCTGAGGGCCCAATGTCAAAACCAGAAATTTTGGCAAAAGTTGAACTTGGGTATGGTTGAGGGAGTGGAATAGCTTAGAGTGAGACATGGACCAATAAATGTCCATTTTGAACATCTCATGGGTTGTTCCTAACCCTCTTAGCCAAGGAGCTAGGGGTTTGGACTTAGCCGCATGAGTGCTCCCATGAACCAGGGGTCAAGATTAGGTATGGATGGTTCAGGGTTTAGGATGGGTGTGAGAGTGCGGTGTGTGCAAGCTAGACCTCACTAAGACCAAGCCTCCCAAGGCAGTCCTAAGGCTTGAACATCCTTTAAGAGTTCATTTTTGTCTTCTCACACATTGGTCCCAACCTTCCAAGTGATTTGGAGGTTGATGACCGTCTATGTAGGATTTCAAAGAGAACCTAGATTTGGTTTGAATTTCTAAAAGGTGGGTTCCATTTCTAGTCTTCTAGGATAGTCAAGGAGAAGTCCTATGGCTAGATCCTGAGAACTAAGAGGAAAGAAAAGACCTTACCAAAAATGAGGTAAACATGACCCTGCTGCTGATCCTGGTGATGGAGACTAGTAGATAGTTTGTTTGTTTTATTTTTGTTGTTCTTATTTTGTTGTGTTGTATTGATGTGATATAGTGGATATTTACTTTTCATATGATGTGTAACCTAGTGTTTTACTGTGTGATGTAGTGTTATTTACTTTTCATGTTGAATTGTTATGTTGTACTAAAAAATTAAAAAACTGTTAGTTGTACTGTTAGTAGTGCGATAGTTTGTTTCATGTTATAGTGTTCTGTTGAATATTTAGATGTTTAATGTTAATTTCTCTTTACCCATGCAAATATTTAAAATTGCTATATCACTGCTACTATTGTTTCATGCCTGCTAGTTGTAAATTTTGATTAATACCAGATAGCTTTTGAAGATTTCAGAATCCCAGCACAGAAAGGTTAATTTTCTTTTACTCTCAACTAATTCAAATTTATTGAAAAATTTAAGTTTCGGGGAGGGTAGAGAAATGCTAAACTTTTATTTGTTCTCAATTATTATATTTTCAAAAATTATTAGCATAACTTCTCGCAGTTGAACCTCATTGTAAGATAACTAAAACTATTTATTTCAGTTGAATATTATGGAAGGATAGGATGGAAATATTTAGTGATAAAGTTTTATTTTATAAAAGTAAGATATTTGGTATGAAAGGATTTGATTATAGTCAACTATTTAAAGTAAAGAAAACTGTATTTTTGAAATATTAAGGGGCTTGGCTTAAAGTATTGTGTGTTAAGAAAAGATTGTGACATTATGATGAATAATAAAGCTTGTACCTAACTATAAAGTAAGGAGGTGACTTAAGTTTGAACTTTAGAAAGAGGAGAGTGAAGTACAAAATCATTAAAGGCTATCCAGATATAGTAATCCTCAGAGGAAAAAAAAGGAGAAAAAGAGAAAAGAAAAGAAGGATTGAAAAATAATCCAAAAAAAAAGAGAATAGAAAAGAAAAGAAAAATGTTTATGAGGAGAAGCTTGAGGAGATGCCCAATCAAAAATTGGCTTCACTTGAATCACCTTAAATGGAGAGCTTGATTTCATTTCTGAATTTATGTTTAAAGTACTAGCCTACATTCTAATGAAGTTTGCATGACTCCTTTTTCACATAGTCTTTTAAAGCACTCTTAATGTAACAAATTATGGTTCATCTTGAAATAAATAGAAGACTAGAACTCTTAGACTTAATTACTGAATATTCTTATACCTGTAATGTTGACCTGAGTTACTAAACTTTTTCTGAAAATCTAACCACTATATACTTTAGAATGAAAAATTTTAGTCTCTTACAATTGAAAAGTACATTGCCTAAAGTTATATTTTATGTAGTAAAATGATTACTTGAGGACAAGTAATAGTTTAAGTTTGGGGGATGCTGATGCACTGAAAATATATACGGTTTTTGCTATCTAATTTTATCCATTTTTGATGATATTGCATTTTAAAGAAAGGTATTTTTCATGATTTGTTGCAGGTATGATGATTTTAGGTGATTGGAGTGAAAAGAAGCAAAAAGGAATAAATCTGGAGCAAAAAGAAGAAAAATGGAGCAAAATGGTGGAAAAAGTATTATGGCGCTGCCGGTGCCCAAATCTAGAGAGTACATAATTAATTGGCACAATAGAGTGC
The DNA here is from genome assembly GCA_022702705.1 of Papilionanthe hookeriana x Papilionanthe teres. Lineage (NCBI taxonomy): Eukaryota > Viridiplantae > Streptophyta > Magnoliopsida > Asparagales > Orchidaceae > Papilionanthe > Papilionanthe hookeriana x Papilionanthe teres. The sequence continues at coordinate 74,901,113 of CM040423.1, forward strand.
AGCCAGCGGCCTATCTGGTGCCGCCAGCGCCCGAAGTCGGTTCAATTCAAATTTGAAGAGTTTTGGCGACTTTTTGAAGGGATGCCTGTGGAAACTCTTGGGAATTCGTCCCTATCTTATAAGTAACTTTTTTTGGACAAATTAGTGTGCTTCTTCAGTGGTTTTAGAGTGGTTTTGGTGAGAGTGAAGTGTTAGGGTTTAGGAGTAGAGAGTGTAGAGTGAGGATTTGAGAGGGATTTTTCTCTAAAGAGGGGAGGAGAAAAGGTAAAGTGAGAGATTGTTTCTTCCTTTCCATTCTAAAGAGAGAATCAAGTGTTGTAAAGAAGAAGAGAAGAGGATTCAAAGGAACTTCAAAGGAATTGCATAGGGGAAGAGAAAGAGATAAGTTGTATTTTCTTTTGTGGTTTGTATGACTTTTCTTTTATATATAAAATCCATGTTTTATTATATCTTCTCCATGAATTCTGAGTAGTTTCCTTGTCTTTCTTCTTGCATAAGAGATGTGATAATGGATTGATGTGGATTTGATGTGCTTTTAATGTGATGAAGAAATTGTGATTGTTTTTCATTTATAACTTAATTTACTTTCGATCTGGCTAATTAAAATGTTAAAATATGTTGTTGAACATTAAGTTTGAAAGGATTAAATGTCCTACAATAATAATGAAAGATCCATTTAATTTCCATGGATAAATTGCGTAGTTCATGGGAATTGAGTGCAAATAAATAGAGAAATGTGTTTTGATGGACTTCAATGTGGAGATTTCAGGGGGACAGGCTGAAATCCCCAAATTGGTTCTAAGTTTAGTAACTAATATCAAAGGTTAGCCTTCGGGTGAAGGGTGAGTGGGAGCTCCGAAGTGAGAGTCGGTATCCTCCCAGAGCCTTAGAATTAGTGACTAAACTTAGAATATGTCAATGTTCTTTTCTACTTAGAAGAGGGGGTACTCTTTTAAGGGTAAAGAACCATCTAAGCTCCTATTTGGCACAATAATGTAAATATTTTTTCCATATCAATCCACACATAATATTCTCCTTGCAAGAGGAATGATACTTTTCTTCTATATCAAAAACCTTTCGAAAACATAATTCAGTGTGTCTATTAGTTAATTCTATTTTTAATGTTGTTAGAAGTATTTGTAGTTTAGTTAATTATTACAGTTTTCTGCATAGTGTTAGTAGGAGTTTGCTTTAAATTTTAAGTGCTATTTAAATATAGGATTTTAGTGCCATCTTACTTATCTTGGGATCACTTTCTTAAAACTTCAAACTTCCCTGTGAGATCGATAATCAGGACTCCATTAGAGCCCTGTATTACTTGATAAGATACGTATACTTGCGTTGAATGCTTAGACTTATCAAAATCATTAAAAATATATAAATTTGAATTCATAAATTCTTGCAATATAAGTCCCGTGCATCAAGTTTTTGGCGCCGTTGCCGGGGATTAAATCTTCTAGCAGTGGTATCTTGCACTTTTAAGTATATATTAAGTCAAGCATCACCCACCTTTGACATGGAAAGGCCTGCTGCAGCCAGAGTTTTAGTGGAGAGGGATATCACCCTCCCTGATTTACACAAAAGTTGGATCAAATTAGATGATGATGGCTTCTGGCAGGACATTCAAGTGAAACATAAGCCACTTTATTGTCATCACTGCAGAATGTTTGGTCATCTTAAAGATACCTGCTATAGACTTCATCCCCCTACCAAGAGGAAACCTCATGCCCCAACTAGATTGATTGCTCCTACTCCTCCAGAGGTGGTACATTTCCTAGTAGAGGTAGAGGTTATTGCTGAACTTCAGAGATTGCTTCTACAGGTGTTAGGCAGAGGGAGGTGGGGTCTGATCCTTTGGAGTCTCCAAAAGCTCTCCTTATTGAGGACACGAGCTGTCCTCAGACTGACACTCATCTCAATCTAAGTAGAAGTCAGATCAGATTTCTGAAGATGCTCCAGACCCAGGTACTTTCCAGGAGGTATCTGTACATATTTTAAATCAGCTGGCTGAGGAACTAATGGAAGAATGGCAAGTGTAGAAGAATAACAAGAGAAAGAAGAGCAAAACTGAACTAAAAAAATTGCTGGAATTTCCTCTTCCAGCTGACCCGCCTGATGGTCCCTCTTCACCCCCTTCCTAAAACTAGGGGAAAGGGAAAACTCTTTCCCAATGATTGACTTTATGAGTCAGAACATTAGGGGGGTGGCTCAGTCCTCCTCCCTTAGTGGGCTTAAACAACTTGTTAAAGTGCATAAACTTAGGTGCTTTGCATTACTTGAACCAATGGTTACCAAAAATTCTACTCATATCATTAGAAAATTTCCCTAATTTACTCACTTTGCTAATGTCAATAATAAAATTTGGCTTTTTGCTAGAGTTGAACTGAAGTCGTTAGCGTTTATAATAAGGCTCAATTCTTACATATTCAGTTTTCCTTAGGGGAACAACTGGGTAACCTTCATTTATGCTAGTTGTAATGTTCATCTTCAATAATGCCTCTGGCAGGAGCTGGTACTGATTGGCCTCTCATTAATTTCCTTTTAGATGGTGGGTCGGGGATTCAACTGCCTCACCTCTCCTTCTGAAAAGAAAGGTGGTCATCCTCCTTTGTAATCTTCAATGACTAGATTCACCAATTTTATCTTAGATTCTAAGCTCTATGATTTGGTTTTTCATGGTCGTAAGTTTACATGGAGAAGGGGGAACACTTGGGAAAGGCTTGATAGAATATTGGTGAGCTCTTCTTGGCTTCAGATTTTCCCTTACACTTTTTTTACTCACCTTGCAATGTTCAGTTCAGATCATAGAACTTTTCTTTGTTCTATCAACAATACCACCAAAACTGGTGGTGGTCCTATCAGATTCCAAAGTATGTGGCTGAACCACCCAGACTTCCTGCTTGAATTGGAAAAATTTTGGATTTCTGATCCTGATTTACCTCCTTGGATTAATCTCTGGAATTTACATAAGAGGACTGCTACTCATCTCAAAACTTAGAATTGGGTTTGTTTTGGTAATGTTCATGACAATATTAAAAAGGCTTAGAGGGATGTCACTCATTTGGAAGCTGAATTTTTACTGGGTAAAATTTCTGAGGTGGATGTACATCTTGCCAATGAAAAGATTCTCTTTCATATTAGAAATCAAGAATCCTTTCTAAAACAGAAAGCTGTTGTCCCTAGATTTATTGAAGGAGATAGAAACTCTAGATTCTACCATGCTTGCATTTCATATAGGAGAAAATGTAATATGATCATGTCTATCACTAATGCTGCTGGGGTTAAACTTACTGAACATGGGGACATTGCTACATATGCTGTGACACATTTCAAAAAACTTGTTTACTTACAGACCTTCTACCAGAACACCTATCAACTTAAACCTTTTTCAAGAATGCAATTGATATGGTCAAGACTTAACCCTCTCCAATTTGACTTTAGAAGCTGAAATCAAATCTGCTTTGGATTCTCTTGATGGTAATATAACTGCAGGCCCTGATGGATTTAATGCCTCCTTTTACAAAGCTGGGTGGCCCATAATTCACAAAGACCCAAGCTATTCAATGCTTTTTCCAAGGTGTTCACCCCCAAATACTTTACTGCTTCTACCATTATACTAATTCCAAAGAATAATGTTAAACAGACCTGGGGTGATTTTAGGCCTATAAGTTTAACTACTGTTATCTCCAAATTAATCAGTAAGATTCTTGTAGGTAGATTTCAACCTCATTTGCAAAAACTTATTACACCTAATCAAGCTGCCTTTGTCAAAGGCAAGGCCATCTCTGATAACATCCTACTGGCCCAGGAGCTGCTCCTTGACTTAGATAGAAAATGTTGAGTGCACAATGTGATCTTTAAGCTAGATATCAAAAAGACATATGATACCATTAGTTGGGATTTTATTATGAATACTCTAGCTACTAGAGGCTTCTCACCTGACCTGATCATGTTGATTGGGAGATGGCTTCATTACAATGCTCATTATGTTATGGTGAATTGAAAAAGTCATGGTTTCCTCAGTGCTATTAGGGGCATCAAACAAGGTGATCCTCTTTCTCCAACCAATTTTATTCTGGCCTTTGATTATTTGTCAAGATTGTTGGATGATTTGTTTTCTCATTCTCCTCACCTGGCTTATCATCACAAATCCAATGTTATTATTAGTCATCTATCTTATGCTGATGACATCATTATATTATCAAAAGCTTCCAAACCTGTTATAAAGCTATGAATCAGGCTTTGGTACATTTCCAAATTGCTTCTGGTATGTAACTAAATTTGCAGAAGTGCCAATTTTGTTTTTATCTCTCATGTTATTACTCAGATTAAACACTAGATCTCTGAATATACTAGCTTTACTCAAGCTACCCTTCCTACCTGGGAGTCCAATTGCTGAAAGGGAGAGTAAAGCAAACCCAATTTAGTGAGATTATTGATAAAATAAAAGCACAATTGCATAGCTGGACCAATTCCTTCCTATCTAATGTGGGTAGAATTACTTTACTAAAAAGTATTCTTTCAGCCATACCTTCCTATGCTTTACAGATGTTTACCATGAAGAAAAGTACTCCGACTCTCTTAGGCAGGATTTTTAACAAATTTTGCGGTCTGGACAACAGAAGCAGGTTCATTGGCTCCCTTGGCATAAACTATGTAAGCCTATTTCTGCAGAGGGACTGAGATTTAAAAACTTCACCCACCAAAGCACTATCAATCTCTGCAAGTTATGGATTAGATTCAGAGCACAAGATAGCATGTGGACAATTTTTCTGAAAGGAAAATATTGCTAAAATGTGCACCCCTCCTTAGTAAACTCCAAACTGGGGGATTCAAGGCTCTGGACTAAAATGATGGCATTCAGGAATCAAGCTGAAAAACTTTTCATTTGGCAGCTGGTGAGGGTCAACTCAATTTTTCGCTAGATCAGTGGCTGTGAAATGGAGAAAAGCTCTCTGAACCCCAACAATCAAACACTCAAGTTAAGGAATTATGGTTGGATAACCACTGGAACAACAACTTGCTTAGCACCATCCTTACATCTGATCAATTGCAGCAAGTCAAGCAAACTCCTTTATACCTTGGACAGAAAGAAAAACTCATTACCAGAAACAACCCTTCTCAAAAACTTATTGGCTATATTTATCAGAAATTATTTCATTGGAACCAGTTAGCTTGAGGCCTTGCTATTTGGGGGAAGTTGTTAACTCCCTCTATGTTTTTGTTTTGCTGGAGATTATGGAAAATGCTTCTACCCACTGATGATATCCTTAAGCTAAAAGGTCTGAGAGGCCCTTTTATTGGTCATCTGTGCCATGTAGCTGAATAATCTCTGGAACATCTTTTCTTTTCTTCTGACTTCTCTCAAGAGGTTTGGACTACCATTTTGCAAAAAACTTAAACTGGACACACTTCTTTTGAGATGGTACTCCTTCTCTGCCTGTTGGGAGGATTAGCTTCATGCCAAACTTCTGGAAATTCTTTGCATGGTTGCTCGGTTCCTTTGGATGACCATAAACCAATCTAAATATGAAGCTGTTACCCCCTTGATCACTAGAGTAGTCAGAAACTGCTTGTCCTATATCCACAAATTAATTCACCATCACCAATTCTAGGATATTTGTAGCCTTGAGAAGGCTTCTTCTCAACCCAGAGTTACTCCCACTCTTATCCTTTGGCATCCTCCTCCTGCTCATTGGGTGAAGGTGAACACTGATGAAAGTTTTTGTAAATTGTAAGCAGGCTTTGGTGGTTTGTTCAGAGATTCTCTAGGGAGCTGTTTACAGTTTTTTTCCTCCCCAGCTCTTACCTTGGATGCTTTGGAGACTGAGAAAATGGATATTTATTGGGCATTAATTATTCTTCATAGGCATAAAATTGGACCTCTGGTGATAGAAACAGACTCTCTCCTTTGCATCAGGTTTTTCCACCAGACTGATGCTCCTCCATGTTATATCAGCAGATGGCTTACCAGTTTGACCCCCTTCTTGGTGCCTAACAGTGTCAATTTCTTATATACTCCTAGGGAAGGGAATGCTCCTACCCATTGGCTTGCCTCTCAAGGAAATTATAATGAATGTCATACACTTGATACTAATACTTCCCCCTCACTAGCTATCTTACTACATGGAGATAATATGTGTCTACCATACCTTAGATGATTTTGAGGCCTTCTTTAAATTTTTTGGGTATACTTGTAATTTTGAGTTTTTACTTTACTTCTTCTTGTACCTTCTTTCTTTTCTTTTTGTGTGGAGTTGTTTTGTGGAGAATGGGTTCCCTTAGGAGCTTCTTTGAACCTTGGTTTTAGGTGGGGAACCCCTCTTCCCCTTATTTTGTACTATGATTTTACTTCAACATGTAAGGAGCCATAAACTTCTCCTTTAACCAATATATATATATATATATATATATATATATATATATATATATATAATATACTAAAAGAAAATATATAATGGCGGCTGTAGGAGCTCTGCTATGGTTTGAGTCTGGATGGAGCACTTCCGGTTGTGCAAGGTGGTGAACGATGTGGTTAGGTTGTGGGGTTACTTGTGGGGAAGGCCTGGTGGTATGAAGATTATGGTGGTCTTTTGCTCTTCCTGGGTTTTTTCATTTTGAATTCCTGATTACTGTTCCATTGGTCCGGTGTTTCTGCGCCCTTACTATGGCTTCCCCGACCCCCATTGATGTTACTATTAATGCTGAGTGGGCTAAAGCCACTTATTCTAGGGTGGTTGGGAAAGGACAAGAACCCCTTGTGAGTTTGGACCAACTGGTCTTTCCTCAAGCTTCACATGATTGACCAGTGCTGCTACAAGTGTAAATTTCAAAAAGGTAGTTTCAATTCAGTTTCACAGTAAGATCAATTTAATAATTAAGCAGTCACTCGTATACGCAAATATACATATCGTTTAAGCAATACAGGGCTCTAGTGGAGTTCTAGTTATCGATCCCACGAGGAAATTTGGAACAATTCAAAGTGTAGTTTAGCAATGAAATCCAAAACTCAATTCACAATGCAAGTTCAGGCAATATTTAAGTTGCTAATGTAATGATTGCTAAAAGCTAAGTTAAATAAAATTACTTTCTAAATTAACTAACACAGACTAATTTTTTTATTGAAATGTTTAAATATGGAAAAGCATCTTTCCCCTTACAATGATATTATGATGAGTGAATGATATAAATTGATAAAGTTTTGTATTGTGCTAAATAGGAGCATTTATATTTTTTACCCCCTTCACAGTACCCGATCTTCAGAGATATTTAAAGAACATTGGCAAATCCTAGGCTTAGTCCCTTAATCCATGATTAGGCTGGGAGGATTTTGGCTCTCACTTCAGTGCTCCCACTCTCCTTCACCTGAAGGCTAACCCTAGCTTTAGTTACCAAAAACTAGGACCAAATTGGGGATTTCAGCCTATCACCCTAAAATCTCCAATTTGACGCCCATCAAAAAACATTTCCCTATTTATTTGAACTCAAACCCCATGAACTACGCAACTCATTCATGGACATTGAATGAATTCTCCACTTTTGTTGTAGAACACTTAGACCTTTTAGATTGAACATTTCATAACAAGTTTTAACAATTCAATTGGCCAGATCGAAAAGTAAATTAAATACAAAATAAAAAATCATCACAATTTCTTAAAATTTAAATGACACATCAAATCTACGTCACCACTTCACCACATCACATTGCAAGGAGAAAGACAAAGGAAACTACTAAGAATTCACGAGGAAGATACAATAAAACATGGATTATATATAAAAAAGAATATTCATTCAAACCACTCTCTTCATAACAACACTCAATTACCTCTTTAGAATAGTAACGAAGAAGCAAAGTCTCACTTTCCTCATTCCCGTACATTCTCTAGAGAAGAATGTCTCACAAAATAAGACTTCTACACACTATACTCACTTTTACTCTAACTCTCCAAAACCCTGACACACTTTACTCTCTCCCAAAAGACACTTCTTCCCCTCCTCCTCTTCAAAAGGGCATCCATAACTATCTAAAATAAGTTAGAAACAAATTCCCCAAGAGAATGTACGGGAATGCTCTTCCCCTCCTCCTCAAGAAACTCTTCAAAAATAGTCCAAATGCTTTGAATTTGATCTCCACCGACTTTGGACGCCGTCAGCGACAGATAGGGTGTTGTCGGCACCCCATTGCCTAATTAATTACAATGCTCTCTGGATTTGGGTGCCGGTAAGATCCATTCTGGCACCGTCGACGCCAATAAGCTGAATTCTTCATTTTGCCTCTTTTGCTCCAAATTCATTCTTTTTTGCTTTCTTTCGCTCCAAACACCTAAAATCATCATACTTACAGCAAAACTTGAAAAATACATTCCTTTAAAGTGTAATATCACCAAAAATGGGTATAATTTATATATATAAAAACTAATATATTTTTGATGCATTGGAGTCCCCCAAACTTAACCATTACTTCTCCTCAGGGAATTCTTTTACTACGTATAAATATAACTCATAGTAGTGAACGTTCACTTTTGGAATGCTACAATTTTTTATTTAAATGAATATAATAGTAAGATTCTAACTAAAATATTCAGTAACATAGGTTAAATAATGAAGAACACAATATTTAGCTTTTTTCTCTTGAAATAAAGATGAAGATCTCTTTCACAAATTCTTCTGCTGATCCATGCAATGCTAGCACATTCCCTTACAAATTCTCTCAAAATTCTCTCACCAATCTCTCCAAAAAGGTAGAAATCCATATTTGTACTCCTATTCTAAGATCTCTAAACATTCTGTATGTTTTCTCACTCACACACATTTTCTGACATAAAATCAGTATATTATAGTGTACGGATGAATTTCCCAAGAGTTACCTCAAGAAACCTTCCAAAAAATGTTTAGATTCAATATATATAGCTAATAGTCATCCCTGGTGCCGTCAGCACCATTTTTGGGCGTTGTCGGTACCCAAAATCGTTGCTCTCAGGATTCTGGTGCCATCGGCGCCCTATCAGGTGTTGTCAGCGTCACCATGTGCAGCTCCACCGTTTTGCTCCGTTTGACTCCGTTTTAGCTTCATTTCACCCCGTTACAGTGCGTTGCATTCCTAACATATTCAGTTACAAGATAAGCATAAAAACAACCTTTCTTTAATCTGTAATTTCATTGAAAAATATGCAAGAAGTGTAAAGTAGATTAAGCATAGAAAGACATATCAAAGTGTGTCAGGTCAGAATTTTCTTTTTTGCTCAATTTTGCTTCAAATTCCACTGATTTTGCTCCAAATTGCACTGTTTTTGCTTCTTTTTTTCCAAAAGTTCATTTTTGTACCTAAAATAAAAAACACGCAAAATACATTTCTTTAAAGTGCAATATAACTTGATGCGCCTCCGGTGTGTGCAGCTTTTCTGCGTGTTTTGTGTTCGTAAGAACAAGCACACACTAGAGGTTCTACGCAAGTATATATATTATTCAGGTAATATAGGACTCTAGTGGAGTTCCGTTTATCGATCCTACAGGGAAGCGAGGTAAGAGGTCCTTAGTCAAATTCTAGTCTACTACTATCAGCCTTTAGTTTGGAAGATCGATTTAAGTGATTTTTTCTAACAAGTACTCCTAAAGTTAAGTCTTAAAATTAAAATATTTAATAACTACTCCTAAATGAAAATATTAATTATAAAGATAACTTTTTCGGGATGAATTGGTTTGGTGAATTTTGAGATGTTAAAAACTACTAATCTTATGTAGTGAATTGGATAAAGTTTAGGAATGAGATATATTAATTATTGTATGTGTCAAATATGAGAAATCATATTTTTTAAGCTCTTCTAAGTGCATAAACAATATTGGCTAATCTAGAGTTTGGTCCCTAAATCCATGGTTAGACTGAGAGGATATTGAATCTGACTCCAGAGCTCTCACTTCCCCTCACCTGAGGATTAACATCTCCCTTTAGTTTCCACACACTTGGACCAAATTGAAGATTTTAGTGTGTCACTCTAAAATCTCCAATTCTACGCCCATCAAAGTATATTTCTTTATTTAGTTGCACTGATCCCCCATGGACTACTCACCCATCCATGAAAATGTGACTCCACTTTATTGAGAATTACACTGCCCTCTTGGGTCATAATGCAATTACAACGAATTTTAACAGTACAATGGACCCATATTGTAATATAAATGAAGTTCAAGTAAAAACCATCACATTTATAATTAAAACCTCTTCCCACATGCATCCAAAATCCTAAATATGAATCCTACTCACTACAAAAGAAAAGTAAAATGAAAACAATGGCATAATCTTCTCATGCTACTCTTTCCAAACAAGAAGAAATAGTAAGAAATACACATCACAAAAGAATGAAGAAAACACTACGGAAAACATCATTTCATCAAAGCAAATCCACTAGATGAGTGTTTACAAAATCATAAGATAATTAAAAATACAATACTTAGTTTTTTCCTCTTGAAAAAAAGATGAATATCTCTCCCACAAATTCTCCTGCTGATCCATGCAATACTAGAATATTCCTTTACAGATTCTCTCAAAATCCCCTCACCAATCTCTCCAAAAAAGTAGAAATCTACACTTCTACTCCTATTCTAAGATCTCTAAATATTCTCTATGTTTTCCCACTCACACACACACTTTTTCTGACATAAAATCACTCTATTATAGTATAGAGATGAATTTTCCAATAGTTACCTCGAGAAATCTTCCAAAAAATATCTAGATTCAATGAATATGACCAATAACCATCTCTGGCACCGTCGACATCATTTTTGGGCGCTGTCGGCACCCAACATCGTCGCTCTCAGAATTTTGGCACCGTTGGCGCCCTAACAGGCGCCGTCGGTGCCACTTTGAACAGCTCCACCGTTTTGCTCCGGTTGGCTCTGTTTTAGCTCTGTTTCACCCTGTTTCAATTGCGTTGCATTACTAACATCTTCACTTACAAGATAAACACAAAAACAACTTTTTTAAAGTGTAATTTCATTCAAAAATATGCAAGAAGTGTAAAGTATATTAAGCATACAAAGACATATCGAAATGTGTCAGGTCAAAATTTTCTTTCTTGCTAGTTTTGCTCCAAATTGCATCGTTTTTGTTTCTTTTTCTTCAAAAGTTCATTTCTTACCTAAAACCAAAAACATGCAAAAAACCTTCTTTTAAAGTGCAATATCATTAAAATTAAGCATAAAATGTATATGAAAAATGAAGGATTTTTTAGGCGTGTCAGATACTCTATACCACTTTGTGTGGTTTGAACCTCATATGGTTTAATGGCCTCCCAAAAAGATTTATCACCTTCTTTGGTTAGTTTAAGAAGCTATTTATGGTGCAATTCTCTAGCGCAAAGAAGCCCTGAAAGGAATTACAAGCATTCTGGAACTGAAGTGTTGGTTCTTATGTGATATTAACCAATGGTTATTTTAATATCATAGCCTATGATTTTGGTCATTGGTTATTAAATTATTTAAAACCAATAGTATAAGCCTATCGAAAAGCTGCCAGAAAACAATGTTTATACATGGACCATTGCTGAAATTCCTTATTTCTTCTCCCTCGTGTGTGCTCCGTCCCTGAATATTCTCCACAACCCTTCAACCACATTTCACGTGTAGTGCACCTTTTGTTGATTTCATATAGTCAAATCAAAGGTAATATCAAATCCAATCTTTCTTTATATTTTCATTCAATTTGAAGTGTTAGTTTTTTTATTATTTTTTTTATTTTTTTTGCTTTGCATTTTGAGTTATTGTGTTTGGGCAAAAATAAAATTTTTTAGTTTGTTTTCTATGTTTTACATGATGTATTTGATTGTTACATGCTTAGGCCATATCTATTAGGTTTTCTCACTTCTAAAACCTAATTTTATGTAAAATTTGGATGGCCAGCACAAAAATTATTTTTGAGGCCATTTACATGTATAACACACAGAACATTGCTTTTTAAAAATGTAACACACACATACTTTTATTCATTTTTAGGTGGTGTAGAGTACTATGAACCGGATTTAGATATAGATTTAACTTAAGTCCATGCAAATCAATGTTCCGTCAAGTCATATTTTCTAGAATTTATTCTTTTTTTTCCTTGCATTCCATTGTTTTGGGGGGGGGGGTGGGGAAATCCAATTTTATTAAATCCCATTTTGAGGTGGATTTACTCGTCACTCTCCATGTAACAAATTCAATGCTAGATTTGATAAATTCAGATTTATCAAATTTGCTAAATCTTATTTAACATTAATCTATGTTGCAGCTGAACATCACCTTATAATTCTCACATGAATAAAAAATTCATCATAAAACACCAACCAATATATTTTCTTTTATAAAATTCTCATTGGTTTGATCTTGACAAGCATACAACAATACATGAGTTTGGTAATTCAAAAAATAGCACATTAGTGCTAGATTTTGTAACTATCAATATTTCATGAACTATTTAAGTGATTATCCCTTTGTGTGTCAATATGTAAGTTTAGGTTTGAGACCTTCAAATATGTCAGAATTGTGTGCTAAGCATGTGTATGCTCCCTTTTAAATGCAAAATAACATGCATAGCACACAACTATTATGTTTTTTTTGGTCCTTAAGTGCATACACGATCAGAGAGAGAGTACTCTTGGATGGTTTGGTCATTGACCATCTGCTGATTGCTTTTGGCTTTTTTAAACTTGGAGTTTCCAATTTTCATAGCACACAAATTTTCACTTTGGGGGATACAACTGTGAGTTGAATTTTTAGGCAGCAGAAGATTGTTGCACTTTCAATCACAGAGACCACATAAATTACCAACACCGAGTCTAGTAAGAAGATGATTAAGTTTTATGGATTTATGACAAAATCAGGCAAGAATCAAGTGATTAAAAAGCTTCATAGTAATAGTAAGAGTGCAATTCTCTGACCAAAACACTATTTTTCAAGCTATGATAAAACACATTCAAAGGTATCACTTTACACACTCATAACTAGAAGATCGACAATTGTTCTTGGAGAAGATACACACAAAAACCTGTATATATGTTGACAAATGTGGTAACTACTGGGAAACTGAAGCTATGGTTGGCTTTGTTTGGAGTTTAGAAAGATTGATATTGAGGATGAGCCACACTACAATACATAACTAAGAAAATGGTATAGATGGAGATACAGATCTGGGGAACAAGTGTTGGGTGTTATCAGTCTCCAAGTGAGAAGGGATTGTGAATCGTGGAGTCTGATTGGAAGAATAGGAAGCAGCTAGTTGTGGTAGGGGTGCCTAGCTGCTCTGGCAAAGCAACGTACTTGTGCTCGGTTCTCGAGCGAGCAACACCCCTCACCATTTTTCAGGGAGCCCTTGCGCCCATGTCCAAATGAAACGACGCCCCTACACCTAGGAGTTGCGTGGGCACACCAACTGCTATTATCTCCACAATTCAGATTAAATTCCATGATTCAAATTGACAATATATCTAATGTACAAGGTGAACTCTCAAAAAGCTTTTCTACAGGAGCGGTGAAGTTCCATAAGTAAATTTTGAAGGGTGTTCTCTTGTAGGATAAAGAGAATACTTGGAGTGAAGTTCTATAAGTTCTAGTGATTATAAAGAGAAGATTTGAGTGTTGAAATTTCTATACGTTTCTTCCATTCATAGTGAAATTGCTTGGTGGAGTAGTTTTTTCTCATTCTTGAATTTTTCCACGTAAATTCTTGTGTTTTTTCTGTGATTGTTTTTGTGTGCTTCTGTATCAATTCTTTTTCCAGTTTTTCTAATTTTTTTTTATCATACTTTCACGGTATAATTTTGATTTATAATTGATTGAAGCCCAAGATTTTTAGTTCCATTATAAATCTGAAAAAAAATGATTCTGTCGTAATATATGATGCACCTTGTATTAAGCAATGAAATGGACTCAATAATATTACATCTGTCGTTGATTGCAAGCATTATGTGTTTTTTAAAAACGGTTATTACATTAGAATATTCAGATATAATTTATATTTGATGGGTTTAAAAACTATCAAATTACTTCTAAGATTGAATTCTTTATAAATATAAATGGTATCAAAATAAAGCTAACAGTTTTTATGCAAAATTTGATTAAATTATAAAATAATATCTATCTATCTCTATCTCTCTCTCTCTCGATATATATATATATTTGTGTGTGTGTAAAGACGTTTGGTTGAATCAAATGGTCCCAAGTTGGGAAAAAATTTGCTTACGTAATGCATATGCATCGCTGCGTGCCTCAGCAGGTTACATAGAGGTTATTCAGAGGGTATTGAGGGGGGGAGGTATTTTCGTATTTTATCCCCTACAACCTCCCTGTAACCTGCTTATATTTGTTAGTTACAGATAGATTACATGGTGGTTATACGTACGTGACCGTCTCCCATTGGATGACGTACGCAGCTCTGTGTATGCTTTATGTACGTAAACTTTTTCCCCCAAATTGGGCGCATGACAACAGCTCAATTCTATTTAACCAGGACAAATTCCTAGGGCAAGGACTGACCGGTGAGATTAATACAAGAGACACCAGATTGGCCAACTAAGGACTGATCTTCTCAACAATTGATCGATCAGGTGGTAGCAATGACCACTCAGAGGGTAGTAATGTAAATATTTCCCAAGAAAGTGCTAAGAGACAGAATCTCCTGAAACTGATCAAAGATAGCCAACTGAAAACAAAAGTATTAAGAGTGTACCAGTCATTTTACAAATGATTATATTTTTTTATAAATATATGAATAATAAATATAAGGAGGGAGACCCAAAGAGAAAAGATTCACCCATGTTCTAATATATAGTTTCTTCCGATGCGATTCAGTATATATATATATATATAATATCTATGGTTTAGAAAATCAGAGCGGCCGGTTCGATGGTGAGCTAACCATTGGTCCCGCTCTGCTTGGAATAAAAAACCCTTCCAGGAAAAAACCACCTAAAACTAGGTTAAGCCAGCAAATCGGGTTTTAAGATACCATTTGGTTCATAATATCAAAAAATCATTATTATAAAGAATGTAATTTACATACATGCCGCTTAATTTTATTTATTTACACATCTTACACCTATACTCTTTTTATTTTACATTTATATCATCAAAATTATCCATATAACATAAAATATATCACTATTTTAATTTTTAAATAGTGAACAACATATTAAAATGACACGTTAAAATTGAATTTTAGTTGTTAGTTATTTAAATACAAATGAATTGAGTAGGTAGTAAACCTTACATATTATCATTATTAAATATATTTATAATTTATTAGATCTTATGGTTCAACCCTCTGATTCAACTCTGGTTCAATCTTGTCCAATATTGGATTCAATTTTCACAAGTTTAATAGATACCTTAATATTATCTATTAGTTAACCAACTGTTTGGGGGGCTGGTAAAAATGCCTGCGAGAAGGATGAATGATGTGGATGGATGGCCATGAGTCCGGCTTAAGTTTGATGGTGACGCTAGGATGGATGGGCAAGAGTGTGGCTGCCACACGCCTGTAAAATACTTTTTAGTCATTTATCAACAATTATTAAACAGCCCTGACTTTATCTGCCAAAATTTAACAAATTTTTGGACGAATTAATAGCTACTGTTATAATTAATAAATTGACTCAAACTTTAAACATATTGTAATCATTAATTTATAATGTAGTTCCCACTAAAATTAATATCTTTGAAACGTGCTGAAGTTCTAATATAATATTTTATTATAAATAGAAAAAATAGCCATCATTAATTACTTATTTTTGCACTATGCTTCCAATGCTAGAACACGTAGCACATTTGTTATGAAGAATCCTTAGGGGATATTTGTGGGCTATGTTTTTGCTAATTCTTAGCCCTGGATCAGGGACGTCCGTGAGAAGGCTTGTGAAATTTAATCATTTTCCTAAGTTAAATTGTGAAAATAGTTGGGTCGATGCCTTTGCTATGCTCGATTAGTCTTAGTCTTTGGTTCAAGTTCTCTACACTCGGCCAGCCTCCACCCTTGATTCAGAGCGTTGCATTTGTTCAACTAAAGTGTGTCATTTGATCTTCAGTTGCTGGGTCCTCATTCATTGTACCTTTTTTCTCATTGGGATTCATACACACGCATTCTTGATGTACAATCTTATATATATATATATATATATATATATATATATATATATATATATATATATATATATATATATATATGTAATACTATTATTAATCAATTATTTCTTTCCAAATGAAATCCTAGTCATTCTTTTTATTCAACCCAAATGAGATCCTACCCATTCAAACATTATTTAATTCGGGTAAGTCTATAATTAATCAATTTATCAAATATGTTTCTGGACAAATCGATTTTCTATTAACGTTTCAGGTTTTAAATTATTCTACACTATTAAAATGGTTAATAGCAATAATAAATAAAAATTTTCAATATGCATTAAAAATGGGTTTATATTTCGTACATTCCCAAATGAAATATGTATTAAATTTAACCTTTCTGGTTCACATTTCAGCTACAATTGAGGGAATATAATATAATTAGGATTTTCTAAACTTTCGGGTGCCAACTGTATAGGTTTTAATATACGTTTAACGAAAAATATTACTTCCGGCATTACATCATTAAATTATGTGTGATCGGACCCCACTTACCTCCTAAACATTAGAAAAAAAAAAAAAAAAAAAATGACCCGAAACCAACCCGAGAAATTTTTACTTGCAATGTTTTAATATTTATTGCACGTGATTTAGCTGAACCACCTTTGTCAAGCTAGGGGTTTGGCAGAAGAAGGGAAGTTTCTGCTACAACGTCTCCCCTGCTTAATGTGTCCTTGTTCGAGCTAGGATTTTGAGTTTTTTTTTTTTGTTCTGCATCTTATAGTGGAAGTTTTTGAGTTAAGGTTCTCTGCCTTTGTTTCTTCCAAGAAACAACTTTCTCGACTTAGTAGGGGTGCAAAACCTGAAGGTATTTGAGATCAGTTTACTTCATGAAGCCAGAGTTGCCCAATGAGGTCATTATCATCATCTTCAAAGTCAATACGTAGTTAAGATATTAATGTTCAAAACAATATACTTACCGTAACTTTTATGTTGATAAATTTTGTACATTTAATAAAGGTTTTATGTACATGAAGTCTTATGTCAGACATCTTGTAAAAAATGTTGAATTTATGCTTAATTTTCTTATTTTATTAGCTGTGTATGGTGTGATTAGTTAATTAAAAGACTTGTTTAAGACTCTATAACCTCAGATTGATGATAATTATGAAAATTTAAATTAGGTTTCTCCAAAATATTTTGAGCTGATGCTAAATTTATGCTATTTTATTGCTATGTATGGTCAGTTTTCTTAGGTGAAATTCTTAATTAAGGCTGTACCAATGCATATTTGTGATGTTATGAAGTTTTACTTGTACTTTATTTAAGAAGAATTTTATTTATGGATTTAACATGGTGCGAGGCCTTAAACAATATGGTTTGGTGATGTCCACGATGTTTATGGTAAGACAACTTGACAAAAAGTTTTATTTTGTGCATAATTATTTCATATAATATGGTGTGTACGGTATCGTGACTGAAGCATAAAAATGATTTAAGACTGTCAGATTATTGATTTTCTATATTTATGAAATTTCAAGTGAGGTTTATTCAAACAAATCTCCTCCTAGAACTAAATTTATCCGAATTTGTTGTTGCATATGTACAATTTTCTAAAGTGATATTCCAAATGCATGGTATACTTTTGCTTATCTGTGAACATTAAGTAGATTTAGTTGGCTTTTACTTGAAAAAAAAAAAAATTTAATCTAAGAATAAATCGTTTAATATGTTGTGTGAGGTCCGATTATTGAACTGAAAGTCTTATTTATGGCTCTCAAATTATTGATTTGTAACGTTTTGAACATTTAGTTTGGTTCTCTTTAGAATTTTGTTCAATTAAATAACAGTAATTATACTTTACATGTTGTGTATGGTTTATTTCCTGAACCATATACAACGTGTAATTTTTAGAAATGATGATGTAAATTATATTTGAAATTTTTGGGCTAGACGTAGTGAGAAGAATGTTTAATTCATGCATGAAGTTATCATTTAATCTCTATGTAAGATGTGAACCTTAAGTAAAATTATTAATAAAAAATATTACAGCATGGATTCGTGATCATTATGGAGATTTAAAGTAGGTTTCAACAGACCTGTAAATTTTTGAATTTCTTTTATCTTGTTATTGTGTATGGGATCTATGCTGAAGTTTAATTATTAATTAATGCTATCGCAAAGATTATCTATCCTGTTTAAAAAAGTTTATACATATCTTAATAAAAAAAAAAAAAAAAAAACTTCATTTGACCTTAGATTATTGATTTGTGATGTGTATGTAAACTCAGCTGCGTCGCTACAGAACTTTGTGTAATTAAATGAATTTAAATATACTTTAAATGTTGCGTATGGATTGCTTCCTGAAAGAGTAATGGATGTTATAACATTTAAAAAATATATTATTTTATGTAAAATTTGTAAAAAAAATTAAATACATATCTATCATTTTTTATGTATTGACATATCTAACACCTAAATTATATATATATATATATATATATATATATATATATATATATATATATATATATATATATATATATATATATATATTAAAATGTTGGCGCTTAACTTTGCTCTGCTAGGGTTTCTGGTTTCATGACATCTTCTTGGGTGAATTTGGTTTCAAGATTACTGATTGAAGGTGATACTTTCTTCCTTCGATTTTCTTCTGGCTTCAATTCTTCTTGGAATTCTTATTTTCAAATTCTTGCAAGCAATTATGTTACTTTGTGTGTTTTCTTGATTACTTTGGTGTAGTTTTTCTCTAAAAACTGTGGCCAATTCACTCTTTTAGTTTTTGAATTTTATGGCTGAATCCAATCATTTCTTCATCCTCATCCCCATTACGATAAATCATCATTTGTTGATGTGGTTAGTCATGGTGCTGGCCAAGTGGATAAACTTATTTTTCCACAATTTTATCATTATTTTGACGCTGGGAAATGTGATTGTCAATTTATAGAAAATGTGGTTAAGAAATGAGGGAAACCGGCTTTGATATTCTCTGATTCTAAACTTTCTTCCCTAGCTGGTGCACATAAATTTACATTAATTGGGAAGTTTCAGTTTGGACATCCCATGATGGAAAATATAAGGAAGAGCTTTGATGATCTTAAACCTGTTGGAGTTTGGAAGGTAGGATTATTTGATGGATGTCATATCATGATTCAATTATCAATGGAAAAGGATTATGCTAACTTATTTTCTAAGAAGGTTATTCTCATTGAAGGGAAATATATGAAGATCTTAAAGTGGTCACCCGATTTTGATCCTAATCAGGAAGCTCTTATAATTCCTATTTGATATAATTTACCAAATATAAAACTTCAGTTCCTTAATCATCAACTAATTTATGCAATTGGGACTGCATTAGGAAGGCCTCTGATACTAGATTTATATACATTCTAGCTGACTAGGCCCTCACTTGCCAGAATTTTAGTCGAAAGAGATATTACTCATCCTGATGTAGAGGAGATATGGCTTGGTTCAGCCCATAATGGGTATTGGCAGCCTATTGTGATGGAGCAAATGCCTTTCTATTGTCATCATTGTAAAATGTTTGGGCATTGCAAGGATATATGTTTTCAACTCATCCTAATTTCAAATCAGTCAATCCTGTGAATAATGTTTCTGCAAGAACTGTTAAAAATGGTTCTATTCCTACTGATAATTTTAATGAGAATCCTCCTTCTGCAAGTCATGATCCTCCTCTTACTACTCATCCTTCTTCATTAGTTATTAATATTGATCCTCCTGCTATATGTCATGATGAAGCTAAGGTTAACTTGTTTCATTCTGAAACAATATGTCATGATGAAGATGGTTCTGATAAATTTCTGAAACATTCTGAAGCTGAAGTTGACTTATTACATTCTGGATCTTGTGTTAATAATCTTCCAACTATTGAACTTGCAAATGATATTAATCTTCCTGTTGTTGAACAAGTAAATAAGGAGATTTCTGCTAACACACAATATCAAGCTATGGAAGTTCATCCTGCCATTATGCAATATCCAGACATTCAATATACTCCACAAGATGATAATGTATCAAATGAAGCAGCTTTAGTTGAAACTAGAAATGAGTTGCAGGAAGATTAGATTGTCTAGCAAGCTAAAAAGAAAAAGTAAGTGGAATTGAGAAGTTTATCTGAAAGCAATATCATTCTTCAAAAAGGCTCATCACAAAATCCATCAACATCTTCCTTCTCTAGACTTACTAGAGGAGGGAGGCATCCTAATCATGATTAAATTTTTATGCTGGAATATTAGGGGAGTGGCCAACCTTGGCTCCCTTGATAGATTATTGAGCTTAAACAGGGTTCATAAGTTATGGGTTATAGTTATTTTAGAACCAATGGTGAAATCTAATTATAGATTCATCAAGAAAATTTCTAGATTTTGTTTCAAGACAAATTGCTCAAGTAAAATGTGGTTGTTTTACAAAAACGAGTTCGAAGGTTATTGTTATGCAAGATCATTTTGAGTTTCTTCATTTTAAATTTAAGTTTGATTAGTTTAAGGGCTTTGCTACATTTAGTTATGTTGGTTGTTCAAATGATGATAGAATTGAGCATAGGTCTCAATTGCATTGTATAAGTCATAATATGTCTGATAGCTGGAATGTAGGAGGAGATTTTAATTGTATTGCACAGTCTAGTGAAAAAAAGGAGGCTAAAATCCTGATCCTCATATTATGTTGAGTTTCTCCAATAACATTCATTTTTCTAAATTGAAGGATCTCCATGAAAATAGGATCTATTTGGGAAAGATTAGATAGATTCCTTGTTAATCAGCCCTAGTTGGATATGTTTTCTATTTCTAAAGTTTTGCATTTATCTAGAGTGGGTTCGATCATTCTCCATTGCTTCTTAAGCTTTACGTATTATGTCCCCCTAAAAATTTTCTTTCGGATATTTGAATGTATGGTCTAGTCATCCCAATTGTAAGCAATTAGTGGATGATAATTGGCATACTCCTATTAATAATTTCCTTGGGGATCCTATACGAAATTTGTGGTTTTTACAAAAAAGACTTTCCAAAGCCCTGAAACATTGGAATTGGAATGTGTTTGAGAATCTCTATCAAAATGTTGTTCAAGCTGAAAAAGTAGTAGCTGATTTAGAAAAAGATGTCGAGGAAAAGAAAGAATCAGAACACAGTTCATTTGAAGTCAATGACAAGTTACTTAATGCAATATCACATGAAGAGTTATATTTACAACAAAAGGCTTCTGTAAACTGGTTTCTACATGGTGATCGGAATCATAAATTCTATCATGTTGTTATCAAGTATAGAAGATCTTTTAATGCTATACTTAAAATTAAGAATGAGGATAATAAATGACTTTTTGATCCTAAGGAAATTGCTACTAATGTAGTGTCTTTCATTTCAGCCCACTAATTCTCAGTCTTTTTCTCCCTCACTTATGAATGATGTTCCTACAAATGTTCATGGGAATCTATTATCTAAATTGCCTGTTGAAGAGGAGGTTCATGCTGCCATTTTTTCAATGGATGGTAGTAAAACAGTAGGCCCAGATGGTTATACTGCAGATTTCTATAAGAAAATATGGTACATTGTTAAACTTGATGTTATTTCTGTTGTTAAAAGTTTCTTTCAAGGTTTTGCACTTCCAATATACTTTGCTGCTACAACAATTGTTCTTATTCCAAAAAACAAAAAGAAGATAATTGGCATGATTTTAGACCTATCAGCTTGACTTCCACTTTTTTTCTAAAATTCTTAGTAAAATCATTGTTGCTAGATTACAACCATATCTAGATGTTCTAATTTCTGAAAATCAATCAGCTTTTGTGAAGAGTAGATGTATCATTGATAATATTCTTTTAGCTCAAGAATTGCTTACTGATATTGATTAATCTTGCAGAGGGTTAAATATTATCTTTAAATTGGATCATTCTAAGGCATTTGACTCTATCGACTTGGACTTTTATTCTTGATGTGCTAACTGCTGGAGGTTTTAGTTCAGAATTATTTCATTTAAATTTTAGATGGATTCAAAATACTTATTATAGTGTTCTTATTAATGGTGACAGTCATGGGTTCTTCCAAGCTGGGAGAGGTATATAACAAGGTGATCCATTATCTCCTTATATCTTCTTATTGGCCTTTGACTATTTATCCAAGATGTTGATTCAAGCACATCAATTACATCCTTATACTCAATATCAGCATAGATCCAATTGTATGATCAGCCATTTAGCCTACGTTGATGATGTTATTGTTTTCTCCAATGGTGGTAAAAATTCAATCACATGTTTGATGAAGATCTTATCTAAATTTGAAGATATTTCTGGAAGTCTTTTAATAAAGCTAAATGTCAATATTTAAAAAGTTCCAAAATTAGTATTCATCAGAAGAATTGGATTTCAGATTACATTGGTTTTAAAGAAGTTACTTATCCCCTCAAGTATTTGGGATTTCCTTTAATCAAAGGTTGAAGGAAAATTTCTCATTATGATGATGTGGTTGATAAGATTTCTTCTCAAATTTAATGTTGGACAAATTCTTTCCTTTCTAATGGTGGATGAATTACCCTCCTTAAGAGTGTATTGAAAACATTTCCACTATATATTCTTCAATTGATTGAATTGAAGAAAAGTACTCAGAAAATTCTAGTTACTTTCAATAAGTTCTTATGGGAAGGACAAAATAAGCAAATGCATTGAGCTAATTGGGATAAATTGTGTAAACCTATTGCAAGTGGATGTCTTGGTTTTAAGAACTTTCAAGCATTTAAGTTTTATATTCTACTACAAATAATGGGTTAAATTCGAATGAAGGATTCTCATTGATCAAAGTTTATGCATTGTAAATATTGCCAAGGTGTTCATCCTACCCAAGTTCAACTTAAAGTTGGTGATTCAAAGAATTGGAAAGGATTATTAAAAATCATAGTTCATGCTCGATGATCTCTTTGTTTGGGAGGTAAGAAATGGTCAAATTGATTTTTGGTTTGACAACTGGTATTTGATGATTCTCTTAAAGATCGGTTTATCCAGCACTCCAATGTTCATAAGGTTGGTGACTGTTGGAATGATTATAGTTTGGAATTAACTAAGTTTAGTACAATAGTTAATAAGGAGACTCAATCTAAGATATTGCCATTGCCTATGCAACCTGATCCCCGATAAATATATGTGCGCCAAAAACTTGACTCCACACCAAATATATGTACTGATGATTTAGATATGAAAATTATGATTTTATAATATGAGATACTACGCAAGTATACGTATCGTTTATCAAGTAATATAGGACTTTCTGATTAAGCCCCGAGATATCGAACCCACAGGGAAGTTTAGAGATTAAGAACTAATTCCAGCATATGCAATTACTATCTAGTATACGGAAATAAAGAACGCTTATACTAAACTCTATTACTTAATGAAAGATTGCAACTTAGAAAAAGTATCTTTCCCCTGGTTAAGATAACTAAGTGAATGGATAATTAATTAAGTTAGAATTATATTGTGCCAAATAGGAGCATTCATATTGTTTACCCTTTGGTCTAGGTATAAAGAATATTGACTAATCCTATGCTTGGTTACTGAATCTGTGGCTCGGTTGAGAGGATACCGACTGCCACTTCGGAGCTCCCACGTTCCCCTCACCTGAGGGCTAACATCTACACTTCAGCTCCCAAATGATAGGGCCGAATTTGAAGATTTTAGTCTGTCACACTAAAATATCCAATTCTACGTCCGGTAAATAATATTTCCCTATTTATTTGCACCCTCCTTTCAAGGCTTTTGATTTCCCTGAATTTTCAATGTAATCTTTACTATAGTTGATAATTAAACATATTTTAACAGTTCAATTGGCCAAATTGAAAGTAAATTATGATTTAAGTAAAAGATTATCACAATTTTTTATTTAATATTTAAGGCACAACTAATTCAAATTTTCATTTCACAAAATCTCAGAGAAAACTACTCAGAATGCATAGGAAGAATAACACAAAATTTAGATTTCATTTAAAGCTATAAAACAATAAACAAAAACTTATCTCGAATCTTCTCCCCAAGCAAACTCCTTGAAGTTCCTCTGACTCTTCCTTCTTGTACAATACACTCAATTAAACTTACTAATGAACACTCACACACTAAAGACTCTTCAGACTCAGATTAAGACACACACACCAAAAGAACACACATTTTTGGCCTAGATTTGTCTCTATTTAAAGAGGGAGAAATATTTCCAAAGGTTGCTTAAGCAGCTCTTCAAAAAGCGTCCAGATTCATTGTATTTTTACTTGAACCGACCTTCTCGCCGTCGGTGACAATGATCTTGCCATCGGTGGGCTCATTTATAATATATTCAAATTCTCTCTGGAAAAACACGCCGTCAGCAATTTATTCCTCATCGTCGGCGGGCTAGTTCAATTTTTATCTCTTTTACTATTTTTCGTTCCAGATTTGCTCCTTTTTCTATCTTTTTGCTCCACTTCCTATAAATCTTCATTTCTGTAATAAAACATAGAAAATACCTTTCTTTAAAGTGCAATTTAATCAAAAATTGATATAATATTGTTATGAATTTCTCAATACATTTTTCTCTGGTCAAAATCCCCCAAACTTAACTATTACTTGTCCTCAAGTAATCTTGATACTACATAAAAGTAATGATTACTTGTAGTAAAGCTTTAATTCAGAAAGACTATGAATTTGATTTAAATAAGTATTATAGTAAAGTTTATTAGAAAAAAATTTTAGATAATTAAATTAAATCTATAGATATAAGATTATTTGGTTATCAAGTTTAAGAGTTCTAATCCTCTATTCATTTCAAGAATGACTATATTTGCAATATCAGATTACTTAGGATATTCAGATGATAGGAAATTCATGAAAACACTATTTAGTAAAATACTAATCTATATATATAAGTTTAGAAATATAACTAAGTTTTACCCTTTAGGTTAATTCAAATGAAGCCAATTTTTTATAAGGCATCTCCTCAAGCTTCTCCTCACTTACTTTTTCTTTTATTTTCATTTTGGATTGATTTTCAATCCTTCTTAATTTTTTTTCCTTTTTTTTCTTTTTCAAGTGAGGATTACCGTATCTGGATAATTCGTTAATAATTTTGAACTTCATTTTCCTCTTCCTAAATTTGAAATTTGAAATATTTCTTTATCTTACATGTATTTCATAGTTTTCACTTCATTGAGTTTCAATCTTTTCTTTCTCCTCTAAATACCTCAGAATTTAATATTTTAAAATTTAATTTTCCTTACATTAAATAGTTAACTATATTCTTATGCTTTATTCCAAATATCTTAATCTACAAAATTTGTTTAATCACTAAAAGTATATCTTTTAACTTTCTATAATAATCAAATAAATTAATTCTAGTTTACTGAATTAAATTTACTATAGAAAATCATTTATATAAAAATTTTTGAAAATATAAATTAAGAACAATTTAATAATTAAATTTTTGTTTTTTCCTCCCCCAAACTTAAAATTTTCTATCTATTTATATAGGGTGAAAAGAAAACAAACTGTAAATTTAAATCATACCTTCGTGCTTTAGGTATTTCTCCTTTTGAAGTTCCGCAGGGTCTTTTTATCACTTAATTAATCATACTCGTTAATAATTTTCTACACATATATAATATCAAAGAAATTGTTGGGTAAAGAAGTTTTGAAATAAGTATAAAATACTAACACAATTTATACCTATTATAATAATAAGCACAATTTAACACAACATCCACATATATTTCACTAATCTAATTTCAAAGTTACAATCAAAATTTGAAATATTAAAACTACACAAATTTAACTTATACAACAACTAAACAAACACACAACATAAATATCTAATCATAGAATCTAATAATCAACATTAAAATCCCAAACTATATCCTCATCTCTTTGTTAAGAAGATGGAGTAGGCTGGTAGTGAGTATAACGGGGGCCCTCAGGAAATATAACATCAAGCCCTCCTCTCTGATAACGATTCTCAGCATCATAGTAAGCTATCTCAAATTCAGAATGCCTCTAGAGATAATCATTGTCATAATCATGCCTCCGCTCTAATCCTCCAATTCTCTGATCAATGTGCTCCATTCTTTTTCAATCTTTTCAAAACTTTTCCGCTGCAGAATCATTTCATTCATCAAATCATAAAGGGTAGGAGAACTATAAGTAGGAGGGTCTTAACTGGTAGAGGGAATATCCCTACTAATTCATGGTGCATAGCTCCTAGTCCCAGATCTCCATCATTCGTGGGATTCATAAGTCCTTATATTAGCTCGGGTAATGGGTTTCATAAGTTCGACCCATTCTTCATCATCTCTCGCCTCTACTCCGGAAAATTGGCGAGTGCATAAATTAGATCAGGATGTCCTAGTCCTCCTCCACTTTCACTTCTTGCAATGGCTACTATATTTTTATAAATAATACTCCCCACATTTATACTTCTGTGGTTCTGAATACAAAAATTCAGAACTGCTCTATCTCTTTTAACTTCACTGTGGTGATAAGTGGGTAGAAAAGTAGAGCAAATAAAATAATGTCAAGCCTTAGAGTTTGCATTTAACACAGAAAGGGGGAAGTTTACCTGTTCACGCTGCTTAATTTTCTAAGTCCCTTTCTCATCAGTGAGAAAGTTAATCACCTCCTCCAGCGGTCCTTCCATTGTTCCAAAAGTATCATATTCGCTGGTGTGAAGATCTTGTACTTCATAGAAAGCATTAATCCGAGCAGCATTAAATTCAACTAAAAATCCTCTAACATTTATAGGCTCATCCTCTATCTGGGTCAGATTGGCATAAAACTCTTTTAGGACTTCAACTGCAGCTTTATTTGTCGTATAACAGATATTTTCCCATCTTCTCTCTTTGATCATCTATTCTACTTCTCCTCCCAGATTCTTGAAAACTTTATCTTGAATGCATTTTCTTGCTTTGATATTAAAGTTGTATCTTGATTGAGCTTTAGCATTCATGAATCGTCTCTCATCAAAATCTAGTCGCCTCTTCTGTCGTGGAGCCATTTCTCAATCTATTAAATTTACAAAAATCTCAACTAAATTCCAAGATAATACTAAAATGGCTTCCAAAGGTGACTTAAAATAATCTAAAATGAATTCCATAGATTTCTTCCAACTTTTTTCTCTATATTTCAATTTTTTCCAAAATTCGCAAATGTGGAAGAAATACACGGTGAAAATAAAAAATTTTTGCATGGTAGTGAAGCTCTTACCAAGGGAAGATAAAATCCAGTGTCAAATTATGTTGAAATTGCTCCAAATCCAAGATCTCTCAAGCCCTAAGTCAGTTTTTCAAAGTTTTGAGGAAGAGAACGATGAATAGTGACGGTTGACCGGTCAAATAAAAGTGTTTTTTAGGATCTCGCCGTCAGCGGGAAAAATCTCGCCGCCGGCAGGCTAATTAATTCAAATAGGTTTAAAGTCTCTGGAAAAAGTCGCCGTCGGCGGCGTCGTTCTTGATGTCGGTGGGATTTTTTGGAAATTAATATTTTTAATATTTTATAATGTTTTCAATTCATTGTAAACCTCGTTAATGTCCGGTCAATCAATAAAATATATTTTACTGTGATTAGACACTGTTTTAACTCAATTAAATTCACACAACACAAAATATCACAAAGTTTATATAAAATCCAAGTGTTTACAATATTCGTACACCATATTACTAAAAAGGTATTTTTAAAACCTTAACACACCAAATTCAGCGTCGCAATCCAAACCACAATACTCAAAACGCTGAATATAAACATACAACACATAATCTCATCTATACTGAGATCAAATCTAAAAATCTAAAATATCAAAAGTGAAAATTACATAAAAATTTAAATTCAAACTAACTCAACACATAAACAAATATGAATGTCTTCTACTCGTCAGGGTCTGTACTAAACTCATCTCTGATATCTTTGATAGAACGTAAATGAACGAATAGATTATAGAAAGGCATGTAAGGAAATTCTTCTGTAGAATCTTCTTCAATCCATCCTTTCTTTCTCAAAAGTCGTATGAAACTAGCCTCAAGATGTCCATAATGATCGATGTGTTCCTTCATCCTCCAATCAATATGATCAAATAAATCAGAGATGTTATTAACTGAATTCATTACATTTTGTACCTCTTTTTCCAATCCTTTAAGTTTCCGTAAGATCAGATTTATTTTATCAGTAAAGGGCCTGATTGAAAGAGAATTATGAGGTGCTTGATTCGTAATAATAGTTGTTTCATTGTCGTTATCCAGAGTAGAAAACATATCAGTTGGATCTAAGAGTTTCCAAGGTAAAAGTACATTTTCCCATGCTTCATATGAAACTTGGTACTGATTGCATAGTGTAAAAATTGTTGAAGGATGTCCTAGCCCATAAATCAATCCATGAACAATCAGGCTTAAAGCAGACTTCCCAATAATTGAACCAACATCGATAGGTAATCCCGCTTGAATACAATAATTCAGAATCGTACACTCCTTAGAAAATTTATTTACCCTCATAGTGGGTAATAATTTTGAAGAAATAAAGAAGCGACAGTGTTTAGAGACGGGGTTTAGAAATGATGCAGAAAAGTTAACATACCCGTATTCTCTTGTTTCTCAATCTTCTGCTTCATCAGTCAAATATCGATAGATCTCATTCATATTATTTATTGTAGGAACACAGTTGGAATAGTGGCAAACGGGTGTATTCTCAATTGAATATAACTCATTAATTCTAGAAGGAGTGAAAGTTACCCATCTGCCTCGCACATAGACGCTTCCGTTGATGATTCCGTGAAGATTGGAGTAGAATTCTTTTACTGCAGGGATGAATACTGCAGAAGTTGTATAGCATAATACCTCCCAACGTCATTGCACAATCATCTCCTCAATAGGCGTTGTCGAATTCTCCACTCCTCTATTCACGAATCCTCTTTCTTTGATCAGTCTCTTTTTCATGATTACTTTGTTGAAGATTCACTGGGCCTCATAACTGACAAATTTTCTTTGATTGAACACTCAAGATCTAGTGATTTCAAGGTGATTGGATTCCATAATGAGGAGTTTTTGTGGAGTTTCAAATCGTTTTTAGGAAGTAAGTGGTTTAGAATTCGAGTTCTAGGCATTTTTAAAGAGTTTAATCACTTAGAATTGTCAAAAAACCGTCAAAATAACTCCCTAAATCATTCATTCACCGATCTCACCATCGGCGGCAACAATCTCGGCGTCAGCGGGATTCTTAAATAATAAAAATAAATTTTTGCAAGCTGAACTCGCTGTCGGCGTTGTCAATCTCACCGTTGGCGTCTAAGGCAAAATTTGCCCTGTTTCGCTCTGGTTCAAATGCTTTCCAATTTTTTCTATGGATCCAATATCGTGATGATTATAAAAATAAATATGAGTAAAAGAATTCATTTTATATCATAATTAATAATAAATCAAATAAATATACAATCATTAAACATAAATAAAGATAACTATGGGTTGCCTCCCATAAAGCGCTTGGTTTAACGTCGTCAGCCTGACTTATTCTAGTTATTAATCAGGTTGACTAAGCATTAAAACCTATTTAAAATTTGGCCTTTTTCCTTCAAAATATGATTTTAATCTGGTGTCCATTTACTTTAATTCTGTGTCCAGTCTTTTGATCTTCAATTTCTACAGCTCCGTATGTAAATATTTGAGTTATAGTGAAACGTCCTAACCATCAAGATTTCAATTTTCCAGGAAATAATTTCAATCTTGTATTATAAAGCAAAACTTCTTTTCCTGGTTTAAAATTTTTTTAGTTAATCTTCTGATCATTCCATAATTTCATCTTTTCCTTATAAATTCTATCGTTATAATAGGATTCATTCCTTAATTCTTCTAATTCATTCATCTGCAACAATCTCTTATCACCAGCATCTTTTAAATTATAATTGAATTCTTTAATCGACCAATATGCTTTATGCTCTAATTCAACTAGTAAGTGACAAGTTTTTCCATAAATAAGTCTGTAAGGAGTCATTCCAATCGGGGTTTTATAAGCAGTATTGTATGCCCACAATGCAGTGTCTAGTCTTGTTGACCAATCTAATCTACTAGGGTTTAAATTTTTTTCTAAAATTTGTTTAATTTCTCGATTAGAAACTTCAGCTAATCCACTGGTTTGTGGATGATAAGCAGTCGATATTTTATGAATAATGTTAAATTTTTCTGTCAATTTTTGAATATATTCATTCCTAAAATGGGATCCTTCATCATTGATAATCACTCTCGGCATTCCATATCTTGTGAAAATGTTTTTCAATAAAAATTTTGAAACACTCTTAGCATCATAATGAGGTAAGGCTTGTGCTTCAATCCATTTAGACATATAATCAACAACAACTAATATATATGAGTTTCCAAATGAAGGAATAAATGGTCCCATGAAATCTAATCCCCAAACATCAAAAATTTCAACTTCAAATATAAAATTCAGAGGCATTTCATTTCTTCTAGATATATTACCTATTCTTTGGCATTTATCACAAGTTTTAATATATCTATAAACATCTTTAAAAAAAGTAGACCAATAAAATCCAGATTGTAAAATTTTATAACCAGTTTTATCATTTCCAAAATGTCCTCCAAATTCAGAATCGTGACATTTTTGAATGATCTGTTCAGTTTCTTCATAAGGCACACATCTTCTAATAATTAGATCCTTACATTGTTTATATAAATATGGTTCATCCTAAAAATACATTTTAACATCTTGAATGAATTTTTTCTGTTGTTGCGAGTTAGCATGGGTAGTAAAATATCACTTACAATATAATTAACTATATCAGCATACCATGGTATTTTCCACTCATTTATATTATAAAGTTGTTCGTTAGGGAAACTGTCTGTAATTTCATTATCAGTATCAGATAATTCGTTATATTATAGTCTCGACAAATGATCTACAATTTGATTTTCAGTTCCCTTTCTATTAATTATTTCAAAATCAAATTCTTGCATCGATAATATCCATGTGCTTAATCTTGGTTTGGTATCCTTATTTTGCATTAAATATTTAATAGCAGAGTGATCAGTATGCACAATACATTTAGTTCCAATTAAGTAAGATCTAAATTTATCAAAAGCATACACAATAGCTAATAATTCTTTTTCTGTAACTGTATAGTTAATTTCAACATGATTGAGAGTTTTACTTGCATAGTATAAAACTTTAAAAAATTTTATCATAACTTTGACCAAGAACAGCTCCTATAGCATAATCACTAGCATCACACATAAGTTCAAATGGTTTCTCCCAATCAGGTGAAACTATTATAGGTGCTAGGATTAGTTTATCTTTTAACAATTCAAAAGCATTTAAGCATTCTATAGTGAATTCAAATTTCTTATCCTTTTCTAAAAGTTGGCATAGAGGTTTAGTAATTTTTAAAAAATCATTTATGTAGCGTCTGTAAAATCCGCCATGTCCAAGAAAACTTCGTACCCCTCTCACTGTAGTAGGAGGTGGTAATTTAGCTATAACTTGAATTTTTGCAGGGTCTACTTCCATGCCATTTTCCGAAATTTTTTGCCCTAATACAATTCCTCCTGCAACCATAAATTGACATTTCTCCCAATTTAGAACTAAGTTAGTTTTTTTGCATAGCTCCAAAATTTTTTCAAGATGATCCAAGCATATTTCAAATAATGTTCCAAATACAGAGAAATCATCCATAAATACTTCTATTCCATCATCAATTGATTTACTAAATATATACATCATACATCTCTGGAATGTTGCAAGTGCATTACATATTCCAAAAGGCATCCTTCGAAAAGCAAATGTTCCATAAGAACTGGTAAATGTAGTTTTCTCTTGATCCTCAGGAGCTCTCTTGATCCTCAGGAACAATAGTAATTTGACGATAGCCAGTATATCCATCTAAAAAACAAAAGTATTTGTGCCCAGTTAGTCTATCCAACATTTGGTCTAGAAATGGTAAAGGGAAGTGATCTTTCCTGGTGGCTGCATTTAATTTTCTATAATCAATACATATACGCCATCCAGTAACTTGTCTTATAGGTATTAAATCATTATTTTCATTAGCTTCAACAGTCACTCCTCCTTTCTTAGGAACACAATGAATTAGGCTTACCCAAGCACTATCCGAAATAAGATATATAATACAATTGTCTAACCATTTTAATATTTCTTTCTTGACTACATCTTTCATTATTGGGTTTAATCTCCTTTGGAGATTAACTCTTGGTTTATATTCATTATCCAAAATAGTTCTATGCATACAGATTGAATGACTAATTCCTTTAATATCTGCTAAGGTCCAACCAAAAGCTTTCTTATACTTTTTAAATTTTTCTAGAAATTTTTGCTCTTGTGATTCATTTAATTCTGCCAATATAATAACTGATAAAGTTAAAGAGTCACCTAAAAATGCATACTTTAAATGAGTAGATAAAATTTTTAACTAAAGTTCAGGAGGTTTAATAATCGACAGAACTATATTCTTTTCAGCGTTTTCCATAATATCCAACATCTCAGATCTTTTTTGTATATAATCTAATTTTTCATTGTCTGTTTCTTCAATTAATTTTGTATTTTCTATTTTTGGTTTATCTTCAAAGTATTCTTTAAAATGTTCATTTCGTAGATGTTCAAGAATTTCCATTCGAAAACATTCATCATCTTTTTCTATAGCAGGATATTTCATTGATTTTGCAATGTTAAAAGTTACTTCTTGATCGTTTACTCTCATAGTTAGTTCTTCTTTTTGAACGTCAATCATAGCTCTTCCAGTAGCTAAGAATGGTCTCCTTAAAATTATAGGTATTTCTTTATCTTCCTCCATATCTAAAACAATAAAATCCACAGGGAAGATAAATTTATCCACTTTTACTAACACATCTTCAATAACTCCCTTAGGATATGTCACTGAACGATCAACTAACTGAAGAGTTACTGAAGTAGGTGAGACTTCTCCCAATCCTAATCTTTCAAAAAATTAATAGAGGCATAAGATTGATGCTGGCTCCCAAGTAACATAAAGCTTTTCCATAAAATTTTTCTCCAATAATACAAGGTATAGTGAAACTACCAGGATCCTTTAATTTCTGAGGAAGCTTTTTCTGAATAATTGAACTACACTCTTCACTAAGTGCAACCGTTTCATTGTCTGTGAACTTTCTCTTCTTGTTTAAAATATCTTTCATAAACTTCACATAATTGGGCATTTGTTCTAATGCTTCTACAAAAGGAATGTTCACTGTTAATTTCTTCAAGATTTCAAGAAATTTAGAAAATTGTTTATCCTTTTTATGTTGCTTTAATCGCTGAGGAAATGGTGGTGGTGGTTTCTCTACAGAAATTTTCATAGGTATTAATGGATATTCTAAATTTTGATCTTGTTGGTCTTTTTCTTTTTTAGTTTCCACTTTCTCGTTTTCACTTTCTGTTTTTTTTTTTTTGTATTCTTGTTTCTAACTCTTTTCCACTTCGTAACTGTATCGCTTTGATTTGTTCTTTTCCTTGATCTTTAGGATTTATTTCCACATTACTAGGAAAAGTTCCAAGAATTCTATTATTAAGTGCAGTAGCGATATGTCCAATTCGAGTTTCGTATATTGATTCTCCATCAAACTGACTAAAAGATGTTATGTCATTTCTAAGTTTCGTAGTTTTTGAAGGAGGAAAGTATTTGGAGAGAAATTTTTGTGACAATTCTCCCCAAATTCTAATAGATCCAAGTGCTAACGAATTTAACCACATTTTAGCCTTATCCCTTAAAGAAAAAGGAAAAAGCCTAAGTCTAACAGCATCATTAGATACTCCGTCATATTTAAAAGTAGCACAAAGTTCCAAAAAACTAGCAAGATGTAAATTAGGATCTTCATTTGGTGAACTACTAAATAGATTATTCTGTACCATTTGGATAATTGCAGGTTTAAGCTTAAATGAATTAGCCGCTACATCAGGATTTTGGATAGTTAAGTGAATTTCATCTAATGTAGGGTAGCGTAATCTCTTAAAGGTCTTGGTTGATTTGTATTTTCAATTGCTGGATTATTTGCCATTTGATTTAAATTTCTAATTTCTTTTTTCAGTTTTCTAATTCTTTTAATAGTGTGCTCTAATTCTGAATTGTAAGGTACTAAACTTTCGGTTCCAAATTTACGCATACACAACTTAAGTAGATTTTAAAATAGTCCGTTACTATAGTAATTTTAATAATTATTTATTATATATATATATATATATAAATTATCTTTAATTATTACTTTACTTCCCCGACAACGGCACCAAAAACTTGATCCCCGATAAATATATGTGCGCCAAAAACTTGACTCCACACCAAATATATGTACTGATGATTTAGATATGAAAATTATGATTTTATAATATGGGATACTACGCAAGTATAAGTATCATTTATCAAGTAATATAGAACTTTCTGATTAAGCCCCGAGATATCGAACCCACAGGGAAGTTTAGAGATTAAGAACTAATTTCAGCAGATGCAATTACTATCTAGTATACAGAATTAAAGAACGCTTATAATAAACTCTATTACTTAATGAAAGATTGAAATTTAGAAAAAGTATCTTTCCCCTTGTTAAGAGAATTAAGTGAATGGATAATTAATTTAGTTAGAATTATATTGTGCCAAATAGGAGCATTAAAATTCTTTACCCTTTAGTCGAGTATAAAGAACATTGACTAATCCTATGCTTGGTTACTGAATTTGTGGCTAGGCTGGGAGGATAACGGCTGCCTCTTCGGAGCTCCCACGTTCCCCTCGCTTGAGGGCTAACATCTATACTTCAGGTTCCAAACGATATGACCAAATTTGAAGATTTTAGTCTGTCATACTAAAATATCCAATTCTATGTCCGATAAATAATATTTCCCTATTTATTTACACCCTCCTTTCAAGGCTTTTGATTTCCATGAATTTTGGATGTAATCTTTACTATAGTTAATAATTCAACATATTTTAACAGTTCAATTGGCCAAATTGAAAGTAAATTAAGATTTAAGTAAAAGATTATCACAATTTTTTATTTAATATTTAAGGCACAACTAATTCAATTTTCCATTTCACAAAATCTCAACAATAATGAGAAAGACAGAGAAAACTACTCAGAATGCATAGGAAGAATAACAGAAAACTTGGATTTCATTTAAAGCTATAAAACAATAAACAAAAACTTATCTTGAATCTTCTCTCCAAGCAAACTCTTTGAAGCCCCTCTGACTCTTCCTTCTCGTACAATATACTCAATTAAACTTACTAATGAACACTCACACACTACAAACTCTTCAGACTCAGACTCTCCACTCAGATTGAGACACACACGCCAAAAGAACACACATTTTCGGCCTAGATTTGTCTCTATTTAAAGAGGGAGAAATATTTCCAAAGGTTGTTAAGCACCTCTTTAAAAAGCATCCAAATTCATTGTATTTTTGCTTGAACCGACCTTCTCGCCGTCGGCGACAACGATCTCGCCGTCGGCGACAACGATCTCGCCGTCGGTGGGCTTCTAAAACGTAGGCTAACTGCTTAGGGTCTCTCTCGGCGGGCTCGATCTCGCCGTCGGTGGGCTCCTATATAATATATTCAAATTTTCTCTGGAAAAATGCGTTGTCAGTGGCCTATTCCTCGCCGTCGGCGGGCTAGTTCAATTTTCATCTCTTTTAGTATTTTTCGTTCCAGATTTGCTCCTTTTTCTATCTTTTTGCTCAATTTCCTATAAATCTTCATTCCTGCAATAAAACATAGAATATACCTTTCTTTAAATTGCAGTTTCATCAAAAATTGATATAATATTGGTATGAATTTCACAATACATTTTCCTCTTGTCACAAACTTTGAAGAAAGACAAATTAATAAAAAAAAATTCCCAATATCAAAGTTTGTCAAAATATATTTACGTCACCTGCTTTAATTGGCTTAAAAATGATTGGGGAGACATGGTATGGAATAAATTCATTACACTTTCTATGTCTTTTTCGGATGTAAATTATTTAGACAAATTTTACCCACTGATGACATTTTAAAGTTAAAAGGACTTCGGGTTCCATCAAGATGCGATTTGTGTCATGTAGACGAAGAATTTATTAATCGTCTTTTTTTGCATTGTATAATAGCACAAGAGGTCTAGAAATCTGTCTTCATGCAATCGGAAATGATTCAAAGTTTTTCAATGGATCAACATTGAAGCTTGTTGGAAAGATTGGAAAGATTCAACAAAATTCTATCTTCCATTTATTATTTTCTGGTTTATTTGGATGACCATAAATAATGTGATTCATGATAACAAATTGTCTTCTGCTCAATCTATTATTAAGAATTTTTTTTCATATCTATTAAAAATTTAGAAGTTAATTTCTTTTCCAAAAAAGCTTCAAGTGTCAAAAAGTTTCAACTTGATTCTTTGGAGAGCATTTTAATCACCTTGGCTTAAGATCAAAACAGATGGTAGCTTCAAAAGTACTGCTGCTGGTATTGGGGGTCTGTGTAGGAATCGTAAGGGGCATTTTTTATGGTATATTTCTACACCAGTTATTGCTAACAATGCTATTGAAGATGAAGCTTTGGCTGTCTATTGAGGATTGAAAGCTTCTCTTCTGTATAACCATTGTTATGTTCATGTGGATATGGTTTCTCTTCCTTTAGTGCAAATATTACTTCATAAAGATACTCTTCCTTGGTATCTTCAGATTTGGGTGAATATGACCTTCTTTATCTCCTCTTCACTATCTATCATTTGGAGTCATATTTATAAAGAAGGTATTCAACCAGCAAACCATTTGGCTACAGAAGTTGCTTCTTCAAAGGAGATCATTTGTAGTTCTTCCATTTCAACTTCTTTTTTTAGTTCTCTGGTACATGGGGATTTAATTAATATCCCTCATGTTAGATGTAAAAACTCTTCTAGATTTTAATGATATTTTATCTCTTTGTAACACACACACACACACACATATGTAATTAATTTTTTAAATTTGAAAATAGTTGTATATTAGATTTTATATAATAGATTTGGGTGGGATAAAAGAAAAATCAAAAGTTTGGTGTTAGATATGTATATATATATATATAAGAATTAGGTGCCAATGAAGACAATGATCATTCTCTTTCTTTTAACGAATAATTGATTAAGAGGATTAAAACCTTGATGTATTACAAAATAATATATATTTACTTTTATGTATTTTATTATAATTACTTTATATACAATATACATCACAATTTTTATAGGAATCCTCATTTAAACCTATAAAAATTGTGATATATATTATATATAGAGTTTTAAGCCAGACATCTTAAGAAGAATGTTAAATTTAAACAAAAAATTGTCATTTAAGTCCTTGTGTATGGTGCAACAACTGAAGTGAAAATAATACTGAAGAAGAGAAAAAAAAATGATTCATGATCATTATGGAAATTTAAATTTGGTTACTTCATAAACATGTTCCAGTTTTGCTGAATTTCTTATATCTTGTTGTTGAGTATAGGAACCTTCCGGAATAAAATTATTTACTAATACTTGAACAATGCATATCTGCGATGATTACGAAAGTTTAAATATACTTTAATTAGAAATAACTTAATTTCATTTAAAAAATTTTTCATGTATCATGTTTTGTGTGGTCTGATTATTGAAGTAAATTCCTTTATTTTAGGTCCTTAGGTTGTTGATTTGTGGTGTCTATGTAAATTTAGCTCGCGCCTCTTCAGAACTTTGTTTAATTAAATGAATTTTATTGTATATTACATGCTATGTATGAATTATTTTGAGATGTTTTTTCAAGTCAAGTAGCCTTCAATCCAACATATGAAACACCCATTGGCCAGATCTTAGCTGGATCATTCAATTTGACGGTGTAGTTTCTATCTTCAATTCTTTTCTTGTTAACCTTCTATTTAAAATGAGGCAAATTCTCATATAATATTGACTCAACATCTTTAGGCAACTTTTTTAATGTCTCGAACATGTCACTAGCTACTTCATTTCATTGAGCCCTTATACTTATTCAATATGATAATTTACTAACGTTGTTTCGAAATATAATACTGGTTGAAGAACTACTCTTACCTTGTAACTCTTTCAAATTGCTGAAGTCATAAGTGTTAGCATCAGTTTTTGGAGACATGAGTGTGAGATATCTGTGAAAACATTGTGGGGAACATATTACACTCACACATGACTCCTTGTGACTCAAAACATTCATAAAAATTTTCTGGCACAGGTTAGGGTGCAAAATCAGAGCTTTTGACTAACGAGTCTGTGCCATATATAGATGCACTCAATGGAATCAATTCTGGATATTACACATATAGGATGTCCATTCAAATGATATGGGACCATTTTACATTCATATGTAGCTTCTCATAACTTTAGGAATCCATTAAAAATTCAATGGATGCTTCAGACATGAACTTAAGGTTTGCCCCGCTTTGGTAATGCCCAAAGGTGATCGTCAGTGGTTAACATTAGTTGTTATTCTGACACATGTTATTAACCTCACTTTTGTGATGATCATTTATAAATCATCTTGAGAAAGGAAGTCTACCAATACCTCTTAAACCTTACCAATGGTCACAAAACCCTAATGTCTAATGTAAAACCCTAACGAAGTCTTTTAAACCCAAATCTTAATGACATCCTAAAATGATCAAATCAGCAATGACAACCCTTATCTGATAAACTCATTGAATAAACTGGCCAATCCTTGACCTAAATGGTTAAATTTGGTTAAAATAGTCAATCCATGACCCAATGACCATCACATTAACCAAATTGGTCAACCCTTGACCCAAATGGTCAAATTAGGTCGAAATGGTCAATTCATGACCCAGTGACCATCACATTGACCAAGCTAGTCAACCCTTGACCAAAATGATTAAATTAGGTCAAAATGGTCTATCCATGACACAATGAACATCACATTGACCAAACTAGACTACCCTTATGACCTAATGACCACCACATTGACCAAACTGGTCAATCATTGAGCCAAATGGTCAAATTAGGTCAAAATGGTCAATCTATGACCCAATGACCACCACATTGACCAAACTGGTTAACTCTTGACCCAAATGGTCAAATCAGATCAAAATGGTCAATCCATGACCAATGAACATCACATTGACCACAATAGTCAACCCTTGACCCAAATGGTCAAATTTGGTCAAAAGGGTCAATCCAAGACCCAATGACCATCACATTAGCTATCAAGTCAAACCAAATACCAAAATCAGTCAACAATGGTCAAACATGACCAAATGAGGCCATACCATCAAACTTATGAGATCTTATGGCTAACCTAATCCTGAAAAAGAATATAAAGGTCAACTTTGGTCTACCTGGGTCAACCCTTATCAACCTTGGTCAACTTTGGTCAAAATATTCAATTTTGAACTAAATCAATAAAATTAATCAAATGATTAACTTCTAAAATCATTTTTACTAATTTATGGGTTAATATTATAATTTCTTATTTTTTTAATTAATTACATAATTAATTAAAAATGGACCCTAAATTAAATTTAAACCCATGACATCATTCATGACATAAAAAACAAATAGTTGATTTTTAAAATCAAATTTAACTTATGGGGTGTTACTAATATGTTACCCATGACCCATACCATGGCTTAAACATTAACCAACCCATAAATCATCACCTTTAACTAAGTTTAAGAGTTATCATGACACCATCATAATGGTAAGTTATATGTGTCATCCCGTCTCAAAATTGAGGTGTGACTTGGATACATAGGTGGAGAGCACCTCCCTCTTAATCCTATGGAAAAGAAGACTTAGCCAAGTCATCGTCTTCACCATAATTAGCTTCATCATGACATATCATGGAAATGGGAGAAATATTGCTTATGTGTCATCTCATCTCTAACCTATCGAATGAGTCACGAAGCTCATATGCGGAGGTTAATTCAGATCATCTTGAGAAGCCTTAACCACCTTATGGATGGGCCAATGAAAGCAAGCCAAATTATGAACCAAGTTTTTACCATGGTTGAACTCAACTTGGACTAATCTTGGAAGGTTCAATTCTTCCTATATTCCAGCTCAAATCTTATCCCTAGGCCATCATTGAGCTGCTAACACATTCCCCACGTGAACCCAAATAGGTTTGGGATCACCCATGGCTCCCACAAGCCTATAAATAGGCTAGATTGTGAGCCTTCAAAGAAAAATAGACCAACATACAAGTTAAAACACTAGAACCATCCTGCATCAAATTTCTTCCCCATGACCTAAGAAATTGATCCCCCATAGAATTAGGTCTTGAAACCCACTGTTCCCTTCCAATTTCTCTACCCAAAAACAAGACAATTTTCAGGTTTGAAATGAAGTATCTTAATAATTCAAATTAACTCTTCTAAAAGCTTCCTAGATCCTTACAAAGACAAGCTCAATCAAAATTGACCCTTGTCATAGGCTCTAACTTACTGTTCCACTTTCATTTTACAAACCATGACTCACTCTAATTGAACTCATATCTAACCCTGATTTCACCTCAAATTAAATTGGGGACAAGCTCTTTGAGGTGAAGGCAAAGTTATAGAACCAATTTAATTGAAGTTTCATCAACATAGGCCAAGGTATAATTCTTTGGACTTAAACCAAGCTCTTGTTTGATACATTGTGAAACAGACCAATTCATAGCCCTAACATCACCGTATGGATGGGTTCATCCTCTTCAGATGAGGCTATAGGAACAAAAATCACTCGAATCCATCAAGATACAAGAGAGTTTTTGTCCCTAAACTATGAACGACTTGCGGGTTAGGCTAGATAGAAGGAGATGAATGGATGCAGTTCGTTTTCATGTTTTGAAACAGACGGATCTGATTTAATCCCAAACTATCCGGTGTTCTAAGCCCCGTAATGGATCAGCTGCATTTCGACGCATCCGAGGACACACGGCACCGTTTGGTTATTTATGGTTAATAAGGATTTAATAAAATCTAGATTAAGCTTAAATTAATCAAATATCCATATCTTGATAAATAAAAATCAGAAAAATATAATAAAAATACCTCTAAATTCAGGACAAAGAGAGGAATAATGCGGAAATAACATCACGAATTAAGGAGTTATATTTAATTTTTAATTAATTAAATACTCTCTTGAGTAATTTAATTATTAATAATTATTTATAAATAAAAAAATATGAAAATTTTAGGGATCAACCTTTAAGTCCTTATGAAAATCCCCTGATTTTTCTAAGGCTAGGAAAATTCCTTAGGGTAGGATTTCCAAATTTCTATTCAATTTTGTAATTACTTTTAATAATAATTATAAAAAATAGAAATAAAGAAATTAAATTAAAAATTGGTAAAGAACCTTAGGGTGACTGATCCACTTAAAAGTACCTATTTTTACGTCTTTTTTATGATTCAATTTTTAATGATATTATGCTTTAATGAAAAGTATTTTTATGTTTTTGGATGTAGGTAATAAAAAAAGAGTTCAAGAAGGAAAAAAGGAGCAAAAAGGAGCAAAAATAGAGCTAAAAAGCAAAGTTGCCGAAATTATAGGTGCGGCGCCAGAAACCGACGCCTAAGCGCTAGTTCGATACTAAAGAAGATAAGATTTTGACAACTTTGGGCAGTTTGTTTTGACAGTGTTAAGTGGTTATCAGACCTTCTAGAAGACTGGAAGTTACTCGTAATACATAGGACGTGATACAACGCATCTGGACACAGGAAAATGATTTTAATCACGAAGAGGTGTGAAGACTTGGTCACGGACTCCGGCGCCTAAGCGCCAGATCCCGGCGCCTAAGTGCCACAGTTACTTTATAGAAGATTCATTGAATTTGGATGAATTTTGAAGAGGTGCCTTAAGCAACCCCTGGCCATTTTTAGAGCTCTATAAATAGGAGACATTTCTACAGAAAAAAGGGCTATCTCTCCATCCATCTAGTCCACCCTTAGGTCTCCAGCATCCAAAGATAGATTTAGAGAGCCACTATATTTTCTTCTTGATTATTTAGTGAGTTTATCTGCTCAATTCCTTGAGTAGTAAGTATGAGTTTATAAGAGTTGTTGTTGTTGAAGTTTTGTACCTTGCACTGAAGTCAATAGGAGTCAAAGGATCACTTGAAGGAACATTCCAGATAAGTATTTGTAATTTAGTTTAAAGTTTTATAAATATGTTTTGTTGTGTGAATTCAACGTGTTCTGAGTAGTTACTTTTCTTTCTTCTTTCAACTAAGAAAAGATAATAAGATAATTTGGTTTTGTTGGAGAACTTAACTTAAAATATTTAAAATTATTGTGCTGATATTAATACCTGATCTTAATTTAAATTTTAAACGGCCAATTGAATTGTTAAAACCTGTTGAAGAGTTCTGAGACCTATCCGGAGATGAGTCCTTAACTAGTAGATATCACATGAATCCTTGGGTAATCCAAGGCCTTGAGCTGGTTATTCAAGGTGAAGTGCAAATAAATAGGAAGATATTACTAATTGGGCGTAGAA
Organism: Papilionanthe hookeriana x Papilionanthe teres; assembly: GCA_022702705.1. NCBI lineage: Eukaryota > Viridiplantae > Streptophyta > Magnoliopsida > Asparagales > Orchidaceae > Papilionanthe > Papilionanthe hookeriana x Papilionanthe teres. The sequence continues at coordinate 74,943,707 of CM040423.1, forward strand.
TTGATTATTTCTTAGAGTGACAGACTAAATTCTAATAATTTCGTTTATAGAAAGGGAATGGGTCATTAATAGAGCTGACCATAGCCACCCTTGGACATCTAGAAGTGTAAGCCAAGATTAACCCATTCTACTGATAATACATCCTGAACCGATCTATAGACTAGCCAATGTTCTTTATATTATCGAGCGAAGGTAAAAAATAGGAATGCTTCTATTTGGCGCAATACCATAATCTAAGTTCTCCACTAATGATAATTATTCTAAAAAATCTTGGATTAGTTAAAAAGGAGAAAGTTGTTTTATTTATACTTGCATTAACCTTTACTTTATTATTGCTTACTTACATTTAGTAGAAATTTTATTAAACTTAAAATCTGAATTTTAAAAAGAAATAAAAATTATAATTACTTTTAATTTGAAAATCTAATAAATTTCTTCAATTCATTTTCTATTAATCTTCCCTGTGGGATTGATAACCAGGACTACAATAGAGCCCTGTATCACTTGAAACGATAGTATACTTGCATTTGAAATCAAGACTTTACAAAATTATTATAAATATTTAAATATAAATTCAAAAATACTTGCATATACAGATTCTCATAAAAGTTGTGATATTGGTCGAGTCGGTGACATACTCAAACCTTAAAATGATAAACCTTAGCCTTTTGAAAATTTAAAATGACATTTTGTTTTTAGGGTCAAAATTATTAATTATGAATTAATATTTAAAATTCAAAAAAAATATTTTAAGAATCAATTTATTGCCATACTTAGCTCATTCCACATTGGACTAAGTCAATTATGAGTTTAACTTCAAATAGACTCAAACCAAACCTAATTAGGTCTAAGACATCAATTAGACCTAAGTAAACCCATTAAACCTTAATCAAATTAGGTTCAATACCATAAACCCTAATTAGGTCTAAGACACTAATTAGACCTTATTAAACCCATTAAACCTTAGACAAATTAGGTTTAATACCATAAAACCTAATTAGGTCTAAGAAACCCATTAGACCTAATTAAACCATATTAAACCGTAATTAAATTAGGTTTAATACCATAACCCCTAATTAGGTCTAAGACACTAATTAGAATTAATAAAGCCCATTGAACCTTAACAAAATTAGGTTTAATACCATAAACCCTAATTAGGTCTAAGACACTAATTAAACCAAATTAAACAATATTAAATTTAATCAAATTAAGTTTAATACCATAAATCCTAATTAGGTGTAAGACACTAATTTGACCTAATTAAACCATATTAAACCTTAATCAAATTAGGTTTAACATCATAAACCCTAATTAGGTCTGAGAAACGAATTAGACCTTACTAAACCATGTAAAACCATAACCAAATTAGGTTTAACACCATAAACCCTAATGGTCTATGACACTAATTAGACCTGGCTAAACCTTGTTAAACCTTAATCAAATGAGGTTTAATTAACCTTAAACTAATTAGACTTAACCATAATTAAGTCTAATTAATCAATTAAAGCTAACCCAAATTAGATTTAATTAATCAATTAAACCTTACACAAATTAGGTTTAATTATCCTTAGCCTAATTAGACTTAACCACAATCAAGTCTATTTATCAATTAAACCTTACCCAAATTAGGTTTAATTAACCTTAACCTAATTAGACTTAACATAATTAAGTCTAATTAATCAATTAAACCTTACCCAAATTATGTTTAATTAACCTTAACCTAATTAGACTTAAGCACAATTAAGTCTAATCAATCAACTAAACCTTATCAAAATTAGATTTAATTAACCTTAAAATAATTAGAATTAACAACAATTAAGTCTAATCAATCAATTAAACCTTACCCAAATTAGGATTAAATAAACTTAACATAATTACACTTAACCACAATTAAGTCTAATCAATCAATTAAACCTTATTCAAACTAGGTTTAATTAACCTTAACCAAATTAGACTTAACTGCAATTAAGCCTAATCAATCAAGTAAACCTTACCCAAATTAGGTTTAATTAAGCTTAACCTAATTTAACTTAACCAAATTAAGCCTAATCAATCAATTAAACCTTACCCAAATTAGATTTAATTAACCTTAACCTAATTAGAATTTATAACAATTAAGTCTAATCAACCAATTAAACCTGACCCAAATTAGGTTTGATTAACCTTAGCCTAATTAGACTTAACCACAATTAATTCTAATCAATCAATTAAACCTCACTCAAATTAGTTTTAATTAACCTTAACCTAATTAGACTTAACCACAATTAAGTATAATCAATCAGTTAAACCTTACCCAAATTAGGTGTAATTAACCTTAACCTAATTAGACTTAACAACAATTAAGTCTAATCAATCAATTAAACCTTACCTAAATTAGGTTTAATTAACCTTAACCCAGATCAAAAATTAAATGAAGAAAGAAGTGAATAATCATTACAATTTCTTATCTTTCATATGACACATCCAATCTAAACCATCACTTCACCATTTATCATTTTAAGGAGAAAGATAAAGAAATCTACTAGAAATTCATGAGGAAGACACAACAAAACAAAGATTTTATATATAAAAGCAAAGTCATACAAACTATGAAAAGTAAATACAACTTATCTTAATATCTTCCCCGAGCGAATCCCTTGAAGTTCCTTTGAATCTCCTTCTCTCTTCACAATGACATAATTCTCTTGTGAAAAAGTAAGGAAGAAGCAATCTCTTACTCTTATTCTTCTTCTCCTACAACTCTTTTGAGAAGAATCCCTCATAAAAAAAAACACTGAACACCAAACCCTAGACTCTAAAATCTCTCTACAAACTTCCTCTTCACTCACACACACTTTACTTCACTCTCCTAAACACACACACCACCAATTCTGGCATCCAAAATAAGTTAAAATAGTCTAGGAACGAATTCCCCAAGAATTGCCTCAAGAATCCCTCCAAAAATCATACAAATACATTAAATTTAGACTCCACCAACATTGGGCGTCAGTGGTGGCTAATAGGGCGCCATCGGCGGCCTGTCACACCAATTAATTCATGACTATCTAGAAAAATGTGTCGTCAGCGCTGATTTGGGCGTCGTCGGTGCCAAAACATCAAATCTTGGTTTTTGCCTTTTTTGCTCCAAATTCACTCCTTTTCACTTCTTTTTGCTCCATTTACCTAAAATCATCTTACCTGCAGCAAAACATGAAGAATATCTTCCATGAAAGTGTAATATCACCAAAAATGAGTACAAAATATATATGAAAAATTAAACATATTTTTTGTGCATCAAAACACAATAGATTAAGAGGTAGAAACCAACTCATCACTTTTCCTTAACATGGGTATAATTGTAATTTTTCATAATTGTTATAGTTTGGAAGTTAACTAAATTGGATGATCATAAAGTGAGGGGTTTTGTTGTTGGAAGACCATAATTCACTGATAAAAAAACCCCTAGCTAATGGTTGGATTATGACACAATATTTAATTAGGATTAAGCTCACTTAATTTAGCATTCTTAAATATATAAGTCTACCCATGAAGCCTTAAGGACTCAGTAGTGAGCTAAGTTTTATTTTAAGATTGTTTAATGAGGATTAGAAAAGACAGTATAACTAATTACAAATATTTTGAAAACACCACTATACCAGCTCAAAATTTTAGCCGACTAAAATCCTTAACAAATCAATTTGCCCTTAAGGGCCCTTATTCACATAATTCATAAATGAAACATTAATTGATTATTAGCTATCTTAGAGGGACGAATAAAAAATTAAAGTTCATTGAGCATATAATAGAACATCTCCACTAAACTTTAACTTACTTATGGATGATGATTTAGCAACATAATAAGTTTAGAGGAACTTGGGACGTTCCAAAGGATTCAATAGAAGTGTAGGGTTATCCCTTGCAGTCCTTTTTAGCCTTTTGGATATCTTGGAGAACAATTGAACTTATTATGTCTTTGCTTAAGAAAATCATCCTTGAGATATAAATAAAAGAATAAGAACCCACCAAGTTATGACACAGGACTTGGTAAGTACACTTTAAACTGGTCTTTCTTGTTTTCCATTCCTGCAAATTATTTAAAATTCTTACAAAATTATATACACATATCCTGCAAGCTCTAACATTTAGCGGAAGTGCTAGAATATGATAGGTACGCATTTACAGTTTGCAATGTAATTTCCTTTCCTTTTATTTTTCTGCATTTTCTAACCTGCACTTGCTTACATTACTTGTAAAGTTCAAAAAAATTTTGCATGTAAAACCAAAACAAAAACCAAAATTCAAGAAAAAAAAACTTTTTCTTCAAAATTTAACAGCATTTTCAAAAAAAAAAGAACTAAATTAATACACCCTCTTTGGATGATCGGGAATCCCTCGGAGGAGACAACCTATGACTACTAAAAAGATTTCCCTAGTCTGGATGAATTTAACAATTAATTTGGACTAAGTGAATCTAAAGAAAATAATGGTGCTAGAATGCAGGAACCGTGGGATCCTAACTGGTATCGCTTAATTAACTTAAATTTCCCCCTAAAGACATTTAAATCACAATAACAAAACTTGACATATACACCTTAAAACTCTTGGAACTTCTTTAAACCTCTTGAACTTTACACTTCTAAACCTAAAACCCACTGCAAGAAGATACTTGGAGCATGCACTGTGGGCTGTATGACGAGGACATGCAGAAGAACATTTTTGAGAAAGCAAACAAAGTCTACAACAACAAAATGAAATCTTCAACAGTAAATCCTTCCTTAGAAATAAACAACATGCCATAGGAATTTGAGGTCGTCTGCCTAGTATGACATAAATCCTCAATTGATCTTTAAGGCCTTTGCACACTTTGTAGTGTAAGCCCTAACTCATCTCAGGATTCTAAGGTTGTCGTTTGATATGACGTAAATCCTCCTAACTTCCAGGCTATTTGTATGATTAATATCATACAAACGTAGGCCCTAAATATTAAAAAAATGGTAGGATAAAATATTAAATAATATCTCCTCGAAATTGAAGCCAAACCATAGGCTAGTTTGGGAAGTCACTGGGGTTCACCTTAGGAACCGTGACATCCCCTAATTTTCCTCCTTTAGATTCCAAAAATAAGTGTTCCCCTTTGCACCTTTCCCATTTGAATTCCCTATGTCCGAACATAAAAATCCTAAACCTTTTGAGTTCATGAAGACAATATTTCTTGATCTAAATTGAGATTTTTCTTAAGTGACTTGGGTCATTTGAGATGTAACTAACTATAGGGGCTTGCCCTTACTAGAAACTTTAAGAACCCAGCTCAATATAAACCCTATTTAATCTTTCATATTATATAGGGGAATTTATCAGTCAACATAAAAATGTTTTGCAGACCAAACAAACGTCATAAATCTTTTAGTTTATTTAATTGAGATGCATTATTAAGCAACAGGTCTATTCTTCGGGGTAGGTGCATGGCTTGCAATGTAGTGGTCTTTTATTTAAGCTATTAAATATATGAGATCAGTTTGATTTCATATATATATATTTTAAAACTAAAATGATACTTTTCAAAATTACATATATTAAATTAAATCTATTTTAAAATGGGTGACGAGATTCTTATTCTGGCGACCAATAATTCCTAACTTGAAACAGTCGACAGGCATGTATAGGAAAATTTATTTTATAGAACAATTTCGATCTCTTGTGATGAGTAATGTCTCCTTTACTTCATTGACATAACTTAAAGTGGTGATACGTTATGTTAAAATTTGTTTTAGTTGAAACTAAGACTCGGGAGAGTGGTGATCTTATAACTTGAGTGCACTCACATTGTCCGGTTAGCTATTGTGAAAAAGTTTAGGCGGAGATGTAACTTTTAAGGAAATATAATTTAATGATCTATTTTTATTAGGAGCTTCTAGGTGACAGATAGTTGCTAAAATCTAATAAAATACTAAGCATACCTTTACACTTGGATGAGCGATAGGTAGAAATATGTTCCTTATTGGAAAAAAATTATATAATATCCTTTTATTGCTTATGCTATTAGCTTCATTTACATTTCCTTTGCATTGATTTCAATATTTGCTAAGGAGTATGAAATGCATGTTAGAATTGTTTTTATTATTAATGGGATGGTACTCGTTTGAACTTCATTTACATTTCAATTTTATCCTGTTGTAATTTTAAAATTCATTCTAATTACATTAAGACCCTGGAGGGCAGTGTAATTCTCAACTAAGTAGAGCCACATTTCAACTTGGTAAGAGCCGTTGAGTGCAAACAGACTGGGATATATGTTTGATGGACATAGAATTGATGTTTCTATGGTGACCAACTAGATTTTTTTATCAAAACCGTCTAGAGCTTGGTTGTTAAGGGTCCATAGTACGTCCTATATAGAGGACACAATTTGCAATCGAGATGTGAGAGGTCATAATCTACTCAATACTACTACATAAGCTGGTGAAAAACTCAAGGTTAGCCAATGTTCTTTGCTAGCATCGCGAGGAGGTAATGGATATGTATGCTGAGCGGTCACTGCTAAAAGTGTTAATTCTCAAAGGTGTATTCAGTTCAGTCTAACAGTAAGATCAATTTAAAAATCAAGTGATTACTCGTATACGCAAGTATACGTATCGTTCAAGTAATACAGGACTCTAGTGAAGTCCTGGTTATCGATCCCACGAGGAAGGTTGGAACTACTCAAAATATAGTATACGAATGAAATCCAATACTCGATTCATAATGCAAGTTAAGAAAATATTAAAATTGCTAGTGTAACAATAACTAAAAGCTAAGTTAACAAAAGTTACATTTAAAAATTTTTAAATAAAATTAACTAACACATACAAAGTTTGGTAATCAAAGGTTCAAATATGGAAAAGGCATCTTTCCCCTTAAAATGATAATATGATGAGTGAATGATATAGATTGATAAAATTATGTATTGTTTCAAATAGGATCATTCATATTCTTGACCCTCTTTAGAGTAACTCCTCTTTAGAGTTATGTAAAGAATATTGGCAAATCATAGGCTTAGTCCCTAAATCCATGCTTAGGTTGGGAGGATACTGGATTTCACTTCAGAGCTCCCACTTCCCTTCACCTGAAGGCTAACCCTAGCTTTAGTTACCAAACTCTAGGACTAAATTGGGGATTTTAGCCTGTCACCTTAAAATCTCCAATTCAACGCTCATCAAACCACATTTCCCTATTTATTTGCACTCAACCCCCATAAACTACGTAACTCATTCATGGATATTGAATGAAATCTCCACTATCGTTATAGAACACTTAGTCTACTCAGATTAAATGTTTCAAAAAAAGTTTTAACAATTTAATTGACCAGATCGAAAAGTAAATGAAGTACGAAGTGAAAAATCATCACAATTTCTTTACAATTAAATGACACATCAAATCTATATCACCACTTCATCACATCATATTGCAAGGACAAAGACAAAGTAAACTAATCAGAACTCACTAGGAAGATATAGTAAAACATGAATTATATATAAAAGATCAAAGCCATACAAACCACAAAAATTAAACAAAACTTATCCCATATTCATCCCCAAGCAAATCCCTTGAAGTTCCTTTGAATCCTTTTCTCTCTTCACAACAACACTTAATTCCCTCTTTAGAATAGTAAGGAAGAAGCAAACTCTCACTTTCCTCTTCTCTTACACTCTTTAGAGAAGAATCCCTCACAAAACAAGAGTTCCACACACTTTAACACACTTACACACTCACTCTCCAAAACCCTAACACACTTTACTCACACCAAATGACTCCTCTCCCTCTCTTCTCTCCTCTTCTTGGCATCCAAATCTATTTGAAATAGTTTAGGAATGAATTCCTCAAGAGTTTCCCTAAGCAACCCTTCAAAAATCATCCAAATACATTGAATTTGGCCTCCACCAACTTTGGGCACTGTTGGGGCTCTATTGCCGATTTAATTCTGAACTCTATGGATTCTGGCGCAGACGGCGCCAGTAGGCTGATTTCTTCATTTTGTCTCTTTTTATTCTAAATTCATTCTTTTTTGCTTCTTTTTTCTCTACACACTTAAAATCATCACACCTGTAGCAAAACATGAAAAACACCTTTCTTTGAAGTGCAATGCCACCAAAAAAGAGTACTATATATATATATATATATATATATATATATATATATATATATATATATATATATATATATATATATATATATATATATATAACGGATGCAATGGAATAAAGGAGGATGCAATTTTTTCGGTGGGTTCTTGAGGTGATTTTCAAATTCCATATGTTTCTTCTTGTTTTCTCAACAATCTTTGATTGATTTTTGTGATTAAGGATTGGAACTTCTCTAGTTTTTAATTCTTGATCTCATTCTCCGTGTTTTGTTTTCTCGGGTGTCTGAAATTCAAACTTTTTTTGAATTTCTTGGTTTTGTTCCTCTTGTTCTTTTTGGCTGTTGATCCATCTGTTTTGATTCCTGGTTTCTTGGTTTGGTTTTTCTTAAGCTGTGCTACGGCTGTTCATAACTCTAATTCCATTCCTGGGAAAGCATCCTTTGTGGATGTGGTGGGCTCGAGTATAGTTCATCATTCTGATAAACTTGTCTTCCCTCATTTTTATCATGATGCGGCTGCTGGTAGAGGGGATTGTTCCTTCACTAAGCAGGTTATCAAGAAAGGTGGGAAAGCGGCTCGATTTTCTCGATGCTTCGAATTGGCTTCTTTGATTGAGGTGCACTGAAGTTTACCCTTTTTGGAAAATTTCAATAGGGATATCCTAAAATGGAAAGAATTAGGAAATGCTTTGAAGATCTAAAGTTAATTGGAAATTGGAAAGTTGGTCTTTTTGATGGTAGGCATATCATGATTAAGCTTTCTAATGAGGAAGATTATGCTAATTTATTTTCCAAGAAGTTCTTATTGCTGGATGGGACTTACATGAAAATCTTGAAATGGTCTCCTGACTTTGATTCAGATCAGGAAGCACCTATTATTTTTGTTTGATATAAAATACCTAATCTGAAATTGCAATTCTTTAATCATCAAGTCCTTTATGCAATTGGTAGTGCTTTGGGGAAGCCTCTGAAATTAGATATGTCTACTTTTAACCTGTCTAGACCTTCCTTGGCAAGAATTCTTGTTGAAAGAGATATTACTCTTCCTGATGTTGATGAAATATGGCTGGGTTCACCACATAATGGTTATTGGCAGTCTATTGTAATAGAACAAAGACCCTTCTATTGTAATCATTGTAAAATGTTTGGACATACTAAGGAAGGTTGTTATAGAGTTCATCTTAACCTTATGCCTTTTAAAAATAGGGCTGGAGTTACAGCTGATGTTCAAAAGGGGAAGAATTTAGATTCTTTCATTATTCCTTCTGTTCAAGATAAATTAATTTCAGTATCGTTTCCCAATGCATTCTGAGTAGTTTACTTTATCTTTTTCTTTCTTAAATGGAGAAGTAATTAATTTATAAAGAATTGTTGTGAAAAGTATAAGTGTTTAAAAGTTGGAAGATGTTGTGAAGATTGATTCTGAAAACTTTGTTTACTTCTTAATTTGGCCTATTATGTTGTAGAATTTCTTGAGATTATGTAAGATCCAATGCGGTATTGTCTCATAAAAGTTATTAAAAATCACATGCAATTATATGGGTGAGAATTGTAGTCCATATAATTGAATGTAATATTAGAAGATATTTTTATGAAAGAGAGTAAAATTAGAGGATTTTAGAGTGACAGGCTAAAACACTCTAATTTGGTTTGAAATTTTGAGTTTTGTTATGAGAAGTTAGCCCCCAGGTGGTGGGAATCGAGGGAACTCTAGAGTGAGAGATTGGTATCTTCCCTGCCTAACCATGTTCAAAATAATAAAAATTTCAAATTAACCTATGTTCTTTACAGAACCAAGTAAGGGTAAAGAACACATTTGCTTCTATCTGTTACAAAAAATTTAAATACTTCAACAATACTTTAAGAATTATTACTACTTCATAAAAGGAAAGAAAAAGATATTCTAGTTAATAGTATTTTACATCGAGTGTTATTAGTTATTTTAATTTTAATTTCATTGCTTAGCATTTTATTAAGGAAATTTTAAAAGACAAATTAACTTTCAAAACTTTTCAAAATCAAGACATACTTTTCAAAAACAATTAAAGAAAGTAAAAAGATAATTTCTGATTTCTTTAAAAATTTTCATATTTTCCCTGTGGGTTCAATATCTCGGGACTGAATCAGAAAGTTCTATATTACTTGATAAACGATATGTATACTTGCGTAGTATCCCATATTATAAAATCATAAGTTTCATATCTAAATCATCAGCGCATTTACCGGACGGTACCAAGTTTTTGGCGCCGTTGCATTTATCGGGGATCAAACCTGAACATGGTTGTTCCTGAAGTCCCTGTAACTAATGTTGTTGCTAATCAACTTGTTTCTAGTATTCATGATATGGTCCATACTGATGGTCCTGGAGTAAATGGTAATTCAATCTCTGATGTTCCTGTTATTATTGATGGAGGGGTGAAGGCTGCTACTGATATTGTTGTTGATAGATCTGATTTAGCTCTCTATCAGTCAAGGGAAATTTCACCTTCTATTATTAATTATCCTATATTCTAGAACTTTTCACAGGAAAAGGAAACCTTTTGTTCTGAAAAATTGAATGTTGTCAATAAAGAGTTAAAGGATGATTAGATGGTGCAAAAATCTAAGAAGAAAAAAATCTGTAGAATTAAAGCAATTATCTATGGCCAATATTATCCCTTCTACTACGCATCTCGCTACTTTTTCTAGACTTACTAGAGGAAGTAGATCTTCCGATCCATGATTAAGTTTTTATGCTGGAACATTTGGGGAGTGGCCAACCCTGGCTCCCTTAATAGACTTTTAAGCCTGAACAAGGTTCATAAATTCTGGGTAATTGTTCTTATTGAACCATTGGTGAAAAAGAACTTTGACAGATTCATAAAGAAGTTTTCTGGTTTCTCTTTTGTCTTTAATTCTACTAATAAGATTTTTTTTTTAGTAGAAAGGAGCTGAGGATTGATATTCTTCTTGATCATCCTCAATTCTTACATTTGCATTTTGAGCTTGATCAATTTAAAGGATTTGCCACTTTTGTTTATGCTTCTTCTTCTATTGCTGGAAGATTTGAACTTTGGTCTCATTTGAAGATTATTGGTCAGAATATGAATGAGGGTTGGATTATGGAAGGAGACTTTAATTGTATCTCACATCCTAGTGAGAAGAAAGGGGGTGGGAATCTTAATCTTCATGAGATGCTGAATTTCACTAATCAAATCAAGGCTGCCAATCTATTTGATATTGGGTTTGAAGGCTCACCTTTCACTTGGAGAAGAGGCTCTTTATATGAAAGATTGGATAGAGTTTTTACTAACCAACTCTGGCTTGATATGTTTAACCTTTCTAAAGTTAAGCACTTAGCTAGATTTGGATCTGGTCATGCTCCTTTACTTGTTCAATTCTCTCAACTTACTACTGTTAAACAAATTGAATTCAGATACTTAAATGTCTGGTCTACCCATCCCAACTGTAAACAGGTAGTTAAGAATAATTGATTCTCCCTCACCATTATTCTGATGCTAATCCTTTGTTGAAATTATGGCAGCTTAAAAAAAGAGTTGCTAAGGCTTTAACTAGTTGGAATTGGTCTGAATTTGGGAATCTTAAACATAATATTTAGAATGCTGAAATTATGGTTGCTCAGATGGAGCTAGATGTGGAAGAAGGAAGGAAATCTGATAAAGACATGTGGAAGCAAATGGGATACCTCATTCTGCCATTATGCAAGAGGAGTTATTTCTTCAGCAAAAAGCTTCTGCCAGTCAATTCTTTCATGGGGATCAGTATTCAAAATTTTTTCATGCTATAATCAAATATAGAAGAGCCCTTAACACTATTCTGAAAATTAATTCTGCTAATAATACCTGACTTTATACTTCACAGGAAATTGCTGAAGATGTAGTTAATTATTTTCAAAATATATTCTCTTTTCATGATTCCAACTCTATAATATTCTCTGATAGTCTTATGCAAAATGATTTATAGTTGGCAAGGGATTGTCAATTATCCAGATTGCCAAATGAAGATGAAGTGTTATCTGCTATTAATTCCTTGGATTGTAATAAGACAGCTGGTCCTGATGGGTATACTTCTAATTTCCATAAGAAATTCTGGCAGATTATTAGATTAGATGTTATTGAGACTGTCCAGAGCTTTTTCCAGGGAGTGGATCTTTCAAAGTATTTTGTCTCTTCTTCTATTATTCTTATTCCTAAGTATAAAAAGAAGGAATGTTGGCAAGACTTCAGGCATATCAAGCATTACTTCTACCTTTTCAAAAATTATCGGCAAGCTACTTGTGGCTAGAATTCAACCTCTTATGGATGTATCGATTTCGGAAAACCAATGCTGCCTTTGTTAAAGGAAGAGGTATTAGTGAGAATATATTATTGGCTCAAGAATTACTTACTGATATTGACAAGTCTTGTAGGGGTTCAAATTTGATTCTTAAATTGGATTTGTCCAAAGCTTTTGATACTATGAGTTGGTCCTTTATTCTAAAGGTACTTTCTGCCAAAGATTTCAGCTCTGATTTCTGTAGCCTAATCTCAAGATAGCTTAATAACAATTATTATAGTGTGTTCATTAATGGTGAAAGTAAAGGTTTTTTTCAAGCTGGAAGAGAAATTAAACAAGGAGACCCCCTTTCTCCTTATATTTTTATATTGGCTTTTGACTATCTCTCTAAGCTTGTTAATCAAGTCCAGATCAGTCATCCTTACACTCAGTTTCAACATAGATCTAGTCAATTGGTTAGCCACCTTGCTTTTAATGATGATGTCATAGTTTTTTGTAATGGAAGTAAGAATTACATAAGGTGTTTAATGAAAACTTTAGTTGAATTTGAAGATGTCTCTGGTATGACATTTAACAAATCCAAATGTAATTTTCTACCTAGTTCTAAAGCCCAGGTGAATACTAAGAAATGGATTACTGATTTCACTGGTTTTAAAGAAGCCAAATCCACTTAAGTATTTGGGGTTTCCTTTAATTAAAGGTAGACTAAGACATTCTCATTATGATGAAGTGGTTATTATAATTTCTGCTCAAGCTCAGTGCTGGACAAATTCTTTTTTATCTAATGGTGGTCGAATAACTCTTCTTAAGAGAATTTTAACAACTTATCCTCTTTTTATCCTTCAAATGATTAAGATGAAGAAGAGCACCCAAAAATTACTTTCCATTACTTTCAATAAATTTCTTTGGGAAGATCGAGCATAAGCAAATGCATTGGACTAATTGGGATAAAGTTTGTAAACCTATTGCTAGTGGTGGCTTGGGGTTTAAAAGTTTTCAACAAATCAGTTTTTCATTTTATTTTAAACAGTGGATCAACTTCAGAGCTAAGAAATCTTTATGGTCTAAGTATAGGCATGGGAAGTACTGCCACAATATTCATCCTTCTCAAGTTCAGTGAAGATTGGGGACTCAAAAAATTGGAAACAATTGCTGAAAGTTAGAGATGATGCTGAAAAACTTTTTGTTTGGGATCTTGGGGATGGAAAAATATATTTTTGGCTGGATAATTGGGTTTTTAATGATTCTTTGATTGATCAATGTGCTCATCCTGCTTCTATTCAAAGAGTGGCTGATTGTTGGATTAATTCTGAATGGGATGTCATTAAGCTTAATAGCTATGTTAATAATGAAACTCATAAGAAGATTCTGGTCATTCCTATTCAGCCAGCTATGAGAGATAGATTGGTCACTAAGAATCCTCCTCATCAAAGCTTGTCAAGATATATCTTTAAGGATACTTGGCCTACTAATAACTAGGGAAAACTACTTTGGAATAAGTTTTTAATACCTTCAATGTCATTTTTCTGTTGGTCTTCCAACAGATGATATTTTAATTTAAAAGGCATTTGGGGTCCTTCCATTTGTCAATTCTGTCATTCTAATGAAGAATCCATTCCTCATATCTTTATCAGGTGCTTTGCTGTCAAGGAGGTATGGAAGTCTGCTTTGGATGCCATTGGACTCTTCTAAATTTTAATCATGGCTTAATATTGAACTATGTTGGCAAGATTGGAAAGACTCTTCTGATTATTTTATTCCACTTATTATTTTTTTGGTATATTTGGACTCTTCTAAATTCTGCCATTTTAATCTTTTCAACAATCAGAATTTTTTCATTCAGATGATCACAAAGAATTGCCTAACTTATATTCATAAGGTCAAGCATTTACTGAGTTCTCAGCAGGTTCCTGTGATTAACAAAGTCAAACTTGTTATTTGAAGATCTCCTAAGGCTCCTTTGATTAAAATTAATGCAAATGGAAGTTTTTCTTCTTCTAGTGCTAGGATTGGAGTTATTAGTAGAAATCATTATGGGGATTGCCTTTGGTTTCTATCAGATCCAATTGTGGCAGTGAATAGTCTTGAAACTGAAGTAATTGCTACTTACTGGGGCCTTAAAGCTGCCATTTTTAATAGCCATAATTTTATTCATATGGAGATGGATTCATTGCTTTTAGTGCAAATTTTATTAAAGAAAGCTGTTGTCCCTTGGAGTCTGCTTATTTGGATTAATATGATCTTCAAGTTATCTTCTACTATAGCTGTTATTTGGAGCCATATCCACAGGGAGGGAAATCAACCTGCAAATTGGCTGGCTAAGAGAGCTTCTTCCATGAATGAAATCCTTTGCAATTCCAGCTCCTCTTCTGAATTTTTTTCTCTTGCTTTTTCTGTTTTTAGAGGTCTTTTACATTGAGACTTATTAGCCGTTCCTCATGTCAAATGTAACAAAACTACCTTTGCTTAATTATATTTGATTTTGGTAGTTAATATATATATATATATATATATATATATATATATATATATATATATATATATATATATATATATATTAACATATTTTTGGTGCATCAAAATCCCCCAAACTTAACCATTACTCATCCTCATGTAATCCTTTTACTACATACAAATATAACTCATAGTAGTGAACTTTCACCTAGAGAATACTATAATTTTTTATTTAAATGAATATAATAGTAAGATTTTTAAAAAAATATTTTGTAACTCAGGTCAAAACTATAACTATAAGAAGATTTAGTAGTCAAGTCTAAGAGTTCTAGTTTCCTATTCATTTCAAGAATAACCATAATTTGTCACATTAAGGGTACTTTAAAGGAATATATGAAAAAGAAGCTTATGCAAACTCTATTGGAAAGTAGGCTAATATTTTAAATATAAATTCAAAAATGCAACTAAGTTCTTCATTTAAGTTGATTCATGTGAAGCAAATTTTTGATTAGGTGTTTTCTCAAACTTTTCCTCACATATATATTTTTACTTTTCTTTTAGGATTGCTTTTTCAATCCTTTTTCTTCTTCTCTTTTGTTTTCCTTTTTTTTTTTCTTGTGAGGATTACTATATTTGGATAGCCTTTAATAATTTTTAACTTCACTCTCCTCCTCCTAAAGTCAGAATTTGACACATCTCTTTACTTTATAAATATATATTAGCTTTATGATTCATCATAGAGTCACAATCGTTTCTTCTCACATAAATCTTTAAGTCCCATAACATTTCAATAATACTGTTTTTTTTTACTTTAAATAGTCAACTATAGTCCAATCCTTTTATACTAAATATCTTAACCCCATAAAGTTAACCTTTATCACTAAAAACTTTCATTCAAATCCACTATGATATTTAAATGAAATAAAAAATTTAGTTATCTAAAGTTAGGTTCAACTACTAAAAGTTATGTTAATAACTTTTTGAAAATATATTAAATGAGAACAAATAAAATTTAATATTCTACTTCTCACCAAACTTAATTTTTTCATTACATATAAATTTGCAAAGGTACAGAGTAAAACAAAAAGAAAACTAACTTTTTTGTGTTGGGATTCTGAAATCTTCTGAAGTTATGCTGGTACTAATAAAAAATTTAAACTAACAAGCATGAAACAATTAGAAGTAGTGTCATATGTATAATATTTGAAAATTTGCAGGGTGAAGAAACATTAAAAACTTAAACTTTAAACATTCAACATAGCATCACTGTTTCAATCTAAATCACTGAAAAACAATACAACGTTCATTGCATTCTCATTAAACACAATTATAATCACAGGTTACAACAACACAGAGAAACAATTAACTAACACATCAAAGTAACACATAACACAAATGAAAACAGAAATCACATAACTACCAATCATCATTAGCGAGCATTTCCAGTCTCATCTGAATAATCAAGTTGGTAAGGAATATAGCTAGGGCAAGTAGGAAAAATCACTCCAGTGTCTCCCCTCATGAATTTTACCTGAGCATTATGGTAGGCTATGTCATAATCAACTCTCCTCCTCTAATAATCATCATTAATGTTGTTCTGGGCTTATAATTCATCAACTCTGCCATGTATTATCTCAATACTAACATTCTAAATTCTTAGCTGCTCCATAACATCAGACAAAGTAGGTGCCTCAGAATTAGAAGGTATGTCTTGGCTAGTAGAAGGAATATCAGTTCTCCTACTTCCTCCTCTCCATCCCACATAAGCCTCATAAGTACAAATATTAGGCATGATAATAGGCCTCAATGAATGAACTAGCTCCTCATTGCTATCAAATTATACTCCAGACTGTACACATAATGCATGAATCAGGGCAGGATGTCCTAATCCACCAGTGGTTTCCCCCTCTTGCAATAGTCTAGATACTCTTGTAAATAATAGCCCCAATATCTATTTTTTTCATGTTCTGAATGCAGTAGTCGAAAATAACTCTATCTATAGGAACTTCGTTGTGATGGTAAGAAGATAATAATCTTGCTGAGACGAATAATGTCAGGCCTTAGATACTACATTTAACATGGAAGCAAGGAAGTTAATTCTTTGTCTTTGCTTTATCTTCCATTCTCCTTTTCCATTAGTAAGAAAAGAAATCACTTCATTTAGTCTAGCATCCATAGTACCAAATTTCTCATATTCACAGAATGGTGTTCTTCCTAACTGGTAAAAATAATTAATATTACCAGGAGTAAATTCTACCAATTTCCATCGCACAAGCACATATTTACTCTCAGTCAATGGCAAACTTGCATAAAATTCTTGAACTAGTATCAACAGCAAAATAACAACATATCTCCCATTTTCTATCAGCAATTAACTGTTCTACTATTCCGCCCAGATTTTCAAACGCTCGATCTTAAATACTCTTCTTATGGTGAAGGCTCGAATTAAAACAAAATTGTGCTTCAACGTTCATAAATCTATCCTCATCAAAATCCAATTTCCTCTTCTCTTTACTAGTATTTAGAGCCATATAAAATTTTTTTAAAAATATGCAAGAAAAATCAAATAAGTAAGAACTTCTCTCACCATGGAATATCTTAAAGAGTCATAAAAAATTTCAAATTTTGGATATACATAATGTGGGAGATTTCTATAGTTAAAATAAAAAATATTTAGTTTAGGTTAAAGCTCTTGCAAAGAGAAGGCAAGATCTACAATTTATAAGCCTTGAAATCACTTCAAATCCACAATCTAGAAAGCCCTAGATCTCAATCTGGCTTTGGCTTGAGGTTGAAGATAATGGAAAAAGCAAAAATGGCGGGTCCCAGGGTAAAAATCGCGATTTTAAGCAAATCTGGGCAGTTTCTGGATCTTGACGTCGTCGGTACTGGTTAGGGCGCCGTTGGTGCTGGATAGGGCACCGTCGGTGCTATATTTAAGTAAAATGCTTAAACTCTCTGTATTTGGGCGCCGTCGCGCCAGTTCAAATTCTGGGTCCATAATTTTTTTGCAATTTTGATAGTTTCCAAGTTACCCCATCATATAATTAGCCTTTTTAAGCATCTCTTTCATCAATTAAGCAATTAAATAACATCAATTTCACACAAACAACATAAAACATTACTTTAATATATAAAACCCACATTACAACATACATATTTAAGCACTCACTAAATAAGTTCTTCAAGCCATATAACATAAAGATTCAGCATTGCAAACACACTACAATACTCTAACACTGAAAAATAAACATAAACACAAATTCCAAACATAATAAGTCTAAACACAAATTACATAGTCAACCAAACCAACTACAAAATATAACAAAGCATAATATAATATAAGCACCAAACACTAAATATAAGTAGAGTCACTACTCATCATCAGTCTCAGAACTATCATCTCCTCTGATATCTCCCATGGATTGATGATGCACGAACAAATTATAAAAGGGATGATAAGGGAATTCATCAGTTGAATCCTCTCCAATCACAACTTTCTTCTTCATCAGATTTACCAAACTATCTTCAATTCGCTTAGTGTGATCATATTGCTCTTTCATCCTTCAATCCAAGTGATCAAATAAATCAGAAATATCGTTAATAACATTCATCAAATTATGCTCTTCTTTCTCCAACTTATTGATCTTCTTCAAAATCACCTGTGAACTTTCAGGAACATTGGGTTGAACAGGCTGTGAACTCTGAGATGTTTGATCTGCAGTAATGCTCATATCATTCTCATCTTCAATTGCCTGATAGTAAAATAGGTTAGTTTGGTCTAGGGGCTTCCAAGGAAGAAGCACTTTTTCCCAGCTTTCATATGACACTTTTGACTGGCTGCAAAGAAGAAATATGGTTGAAGAATGTCCAAGCTCATATTTAGATACATGAACATTCAATCCCAATACAAATTTCACAAATATAGTGCTAATATAGATAGGCCTTCCCATTTGAATACAATACTTCAATATTGCACTTTCGTTTGTCACTTTACTTATTTTCATAGTTGGAAGTAACTTCACAGATATAAAGAAATGACATTGCTTCGACACCAGATTTAAAAATGTAGTAGAGAAATTTACATATCTGTTATCTCTTATCCCCAATCATCACTTTCTTTTGTCAGAGAATGATAAATCTCATTTATGTTGTCTTTCGTCGCATCAAAATTTGTGTAATGGCACATAGACGCATTTTCAATCATAAACAAGTCATTAATCTTTGAAGGATAGAATGGTACAAACCTACCTCGTATATAAATGAATCCTTGGTTGATCCTATGAAGATTTGCATAAAACTCTTTCACAACATGAACGACTACAGCGGCGGTAGTGTAGCATAAAGAATCCTAAAGACTCTGCAAGATAATCTCTTTTACTCGAGTACTAGAAAAATTCAAATCTCGATTTACAAAGCCTCTTTCCCTGGAAATCCTCCTCTTCATCCACACTTTGTTGAACAATCGTTGCACCTTGAAACTGACGAACTTTCATAGGTTCAAAACTCTAAATCTCAGAGATTCTACAGAGTTTGAATCCATCGGATGCAAATTGGGAATGAATCTTTTCATTTTTCTTGAGTTTAGGGATTCAAAAATGAGTTTGGGAAGTTTTAAGAACGAAAATCCCACATAATGCTGCCAAATACCCAATTTAAAACTTCAAAAATTGTATCCTGTTCATCGGCGTCGTCAGTGCTGGATAGGTCGCCGTCGGCGCCCAAAAACCTGAAATTTGGCCATGCTCTCTCGATATGGGCGTCGGCTCGGCGGCTCCCATTTTGGTGCCATCAGCGCCAAGGTTCAAAAATGCACCAAACTTCATTTTGGTCTGAAATATTCCAAATCATTGATACGATTCATTAATTTTCATTATTTATGTGTGAGTAGGACTCAAATATGATTAACTAAAGTAAACTTATCAAAATTAACACAAAAAAACTAATACAATAAAGATAATTATGGGTTGTCTCTCACAAAGCGCTTGGTTTAACGTCGTCAGCCTGACAAATATTCATTTATTCAGGATGATTTAACATTAAAACCTCTTTAAAATTTGGTTGATACCCATCCTAATATTGTTTTAATGTATGCTCATTAACTTTAAATGTTTTTTCAGTTTTAGGATCCTCAATATCAACAGTTCCAAATGGATAAACTTTTAATACAGTTAGAGGTCCAATCCATCTAGACTTCAATTTCCTAAGAAATAATTTTAATCTTGTATTATATAACAAAACTTTCTGTCCATGTTCAAATTTCTTTCTTATAATCTTCCGATCATGCGATATTTTTATTTTCTCCTTTTTAAATTATATCATTATCATAAGATTCATTTATAATTTCTTCTATTTCATTCAATTGCACCAATCTTCTTTCACCTGCATTCTTTAAATTGAAATTTAACTCTTTTATAGCCTAATATACTTTTTGTTCCAATTCTACAGGTAAGTGACAAGTCTTTAAAAATATTAGCCTATTAGGAGACATTCCTATAGGGGTCTCGTAAACAGTTCTATATGCCCATTATGCAGTATCTAATTTAACATACCAGTCTAATTTATGAAGATTCATAGTTTTTTTTTCCAAAATTCATTTAATTTCACGATTAGACACTTCTGGTAAACCACTAGTTTGGTGATGATAAGCAGTGTAGATTCTATGAATAATATTATATTTTTCCACCAATCACTGAATAAAAGTATTCCTAAAATGAGATCCACCATCATAAATGATCACTCTCGACATTCCATATCTTGTAAAAATATTTTCATTAAAAATTTTGAAACACTTCGAGCATCACATCTAAGTAAAGCAATTGCTTCGATCCATTTTAAGACATAATCAACAACAACCATTATAAATAAATTTCCAAATGAAGGAGTAAATGGTCCCATAAAATCCAATCCCCAAACATCAAAGATCTCAACTTCTAATGTAAAATTTAGAGGTATTTCATTTCTTCTAGAAATATTACCTACTCTCTGACCTCGATCACATAATTTAATATATCTATAAACATCACTAAAAAGAGTAGGAAAATAAAATCTAGATTGCAAAATCTTAAGTGCAGTTTTATCAGTTCCAAAATTTCCTCCAAATTCTGAATTATGACATCTCTGAATTATGGTTCAATCTCTTCATATTGCACACATCTTCTAATAATAAGATCTTTACATTGTTTATATAGGTATGGTTCATCCCAAAAAAAAAATAGCATCATATATAAATTTATTTTGTTATTGCAAAGTTAAATCAGGTGGCAAAATATCACTCACAAGATAATTCACAATATTAGCATACTAAGAGAAATTTCTTTCTTTTATGTTATAAAGTTGTTCATCAAGGAAAGTCTCCGTAATTTCCTTCTCAAATTCAAATTGTTTATGTTGTTTCAATCTAAGAAAATGATCAACTATTTGATTTTCAGTTCCTTTTCTATCAACTATCACAAAATAAAATTATTGCATTAAAAGTATCAGTCTGATTAATCTTAGTTTAGCTTCCTTCTTTTGCATTAAATATTTGATAGCTAAATGGTCTGTATGCACTATACATTTAGTTTTAATCAAATACAATCTAAATTTTTCAAAAGCAAACACAATAGCTAATAATTCTCTTTCCGTACTGGTATAATTAGTTTGAGCTTCATTAAGAGTTTTACTAGCATAGTAAATAACCTTAAACATTTTATCATACATTTGCCCTAAAGCAACTTCAATCGCATAACCACTGGCATCACACATAATCTCAAATAGTTTCTCCCAATCACGTGAAACAATTTGTTGACCTCATTAGTACAATAGGTCAACATTTTGACCTAAAAAGTCAACTTTTGTCAAATTGGTCAATCCAGACCCAATGACCAACCCATAGGTCACCCTTTTGACCTAAAAAGTCAACATTGGTCAAAATGGTCAAACCAGACCCAATGACCAACCCTGTTGACCCCATAGGTCACCCTTTTAACCTAAAAGTCAACTTTGGTCAAAATGGTCAAACCAGGCCCAAAGACCAACCATGTTGACCCCAAAGGTCACCCTTTTGACCTTAAAAGTCAACATTGGTCAAAATGGTCAAACCAGACCGAATGACCAACCCTCTTGACCCCATAGGTCACCCTTTTGACCTAAAAAGTCATCTTTGGTCAAAATGGTCAAACCAAACCCAATGACCAACCTTGTTGACCCCATAGGTCACCCTTTTGACCTAAAAAGTCAACATTGGTCAAAATGGTCAAACCAGACCCAAGGACCAACCCTGTTGACCCCATAGGTCACCCTTTTGACCTAAAAGTTAACTTTGGTCAAAATGGTCAAACGAGACCCAATGACCTACCTTGTTGACCCCATAGGTCACCCCTTTGACCTAAAAGTCAACATTGGTCAAATTGGTCAAACCAGACCTAATGACCAACCCGTTAACCCCATAGGTCACCCTTTTGACCTAAAAAGTCAACATTGGTCAAAATGGTAAAACCAGACCCAATGACCAACCCTGTTGACCCCATAGGTCACCCTTTTAACCTAAAAAGTCAACATTGGTCAAAATAGTCAAACCCAATGACCAACCCTGTTGACCCCATAGGTCACCCTTTTGACCTAAAAGTCGACATTGGTCAAAATGGTCGAACTAGACCCAATGACCAACCTCAGTTGACCCGTAAGTCACCCTTTTGACCTAAAAAGTTAACTTTGATCAAAATGATCAAACGAGACCCAATGACCAACCCTGTTGCCCCATAGGTCACCGTTTTGACCTAAAAAGTCAACATTGGTCAAAATAGTAAAACCAGACCCAATGACCAACCCTGTTGACCCCATAGGTCACTCTTTTGACCTAAAAAGTCAACTTTGGTCACCCTTTTGACCTAAAAAGTCAACTTTGGTCAAAATGGTCAAACTGGACCGATGACTAACCACGTTGACCCCATAGAGTCAACCTTTTGACCTAAAAAGTCAACTTTGGTCAAAATGGTCAAACCGGACCCAATGACAAACCCGTTGACCCCATAGGTCAACCTTTTGACCTAAAAAGTCAACTTTGGTCAAAATGGTCAAACCGGACGATAATGACAACCTCGTTGACCCCATAGGTCACCCTTTTGACCTAAAAGTCGACATTGCTCAAAATGGTCGAGCCGGACCCGATGACCGACCACTGTTGACCCTATAGGTCACCCTTTTGACCTAAAAAGTCAACTTTGGTCAAAATGGTCAAACCGGACCCGATGACTAACCACGTTGACCCCATAGGTCACCCTTTTGACCTAAAAAGTCAACTTTGGTCAAAATGGTCAAACCGGACCGATAACCGATCCTGTTGACCCCGTAGTCACCCTTTCGACCTAAAAGTCAACATTGGTCAAAATGGTCAAATCGGACCCAATGACTAACCCGTTGACCCCATAGGTCAACCATTTGACCTAAAAAGTCGATATTGGTCAAAATGGTCCGACTGGACCCGATGACTAATCCGTTGACCCATAAGTCAATCCTTTGATCCAATAACATGTTTAAAACCCCACGATGACAAAACTACAAATACTCGTGATCAAATCAACCAGGACGAGGTTAAAAAGATCACATTGGACATTTTAAAATTAAATTGATCAACCTAAGCTAACTTGAGTCAACCTAGGTCAAAATTGGTCAACACTTATCTATTTTAATCAAAATAGATAAAAATGAAATAAAAACAACAAAATTAATCAAATAATTAATTTCAAAACTATTTTGATTAATTAAAATGATTAATGATTTAATTTTTAATATTTTAATTAAATGAAATAATTAATTAAAATGAAAATTAAATTAAAATCATAAAATAACAAAAATAATAAAATTAATCAATTAATTAATTTGAAATTATTTTCAATTAATAAATTGATTAATAAAATAATTTCCAACATTTTTTAATTAATAACATGATTAATTAAAATGGAAATTAATAAAAAAGAGAAAAGACATAAGATGACACATGGCCTTCCCATAATTAATTAGGCTAAGACTAAATTAAGCTCACCATAAGACATATTAACACATGATAAGACCAAGCTTAAATCCATTTAACCATGGGTTAACACCCATCATGATGGGTAAAGTGAGGTGTCTCTTCCACTTTCACCCTAAGCCATGACTCACCCTTACTTAGCCATGAGGTGGCCGGCCAACACCAAGCCTCATCTCCCACCTCCCAAGCTAGCCAATGGAGAGAGAACCAAACTTAAACCCTCCCCTCACCATGGTTAAATGGAATCATGAGAAGAGAGCATATGTGTCACCATTGCTAAGGCTAGAGGGTGATGTGTAAGCTCATAAGGAGATGAAGTTACAGCTCATTTCACACCTCTTGCATGACCCAATGGAAGAGAGCCAAAGTAATGAGCTCATGATGGAAAGCTTGGGAGAAACCACCATTGCTATCCTCTCAGCCGAATTTCTCTTACAATGGGTTAATAGGGGAGATAACAACTCCCCTAGAACAACCTAAGCTAAGCCATGGCCTCCCCTTGGCTATAAATAGAGCCCAAACCGAGCCTAGTAGGGAGAGAAAAAAAAAATGCTCCCCTAGAAATACCTATAGGCTGCTCAAATCCTCTGACCCCCTACATAAGAACTCTTCCTAAGAGTCTTAGCAGTCCATTAGGATCAAATCCAAGCCATAGATTGAGCCCAATCGAGGCAATTTGATCAAATTTCAAAAAAAGCCCAAACCAGCCACCTCTTCAAAATTCTCCTTCAAGCGCGACTTTGGATCAAATTGCTGCAGTAATAATCTTCCATTGGGGTCCTAGAAGACAACTACAAGGTCTGATCTAACTTGATTTGCTTGTGGCAAAGGTATGGAATTATTTTTCACAAAATAATTCGTATTTTTGAAATATCATGTGTTATATTAGCCCAAAAATGTTACTTCACCGTATGGAAATATTCTACATGTTTAGATGATTCCATAGGTTCAAAAATCACTCAATTTCATTAAGAATTGAGTGAGATATTAAGGTTTGAAGTTTAACGGCCTGAAATAATTCGAATTTTTATTCGAATTATCTCAGCCGTTCGATCCCGTGTTTTGGGATGAACGGCGCTGATAGCGCTCCACGGTGTCCCGTGTTCGGCCTCCCGCAGCGGATCCTCCCGCCTATTCGACGCGTACGAGGACACGCGTCGGCGGGAGATAAGTTTAGCGGCGCGAAATTGGTTAAAAATTAATTTTAACCTTAAAAACTTCAAAATTTAATATCTTTTTATCTAGAGGTCACAAAAATATGATAAAAATACCTCTGGAAAGCTCTTAAAGAGCAGAAAATTATGCAATAAAAATCATAATTTTGTTCTCATTATTTAATTCTTAAATAATTAAATACTCTCTGGAGTATTTTAATTATTAAAAATTATTTATAAATAAAAAAAATATGAAACTTTGAGGCATTTATCTTTATGCTCTTAGAAATGTTTCATGATTTTTCCAAGGACAGAAAACATGTCTATAACACTTTTCTCTAATTTTCAAGACATCTTGTAATTATTTTAAATAATAATTATAAAAATTGAAAATTAAGAAAAAATAAAAATGGAAATGACTAGAAATACTAGGGCAACAGACAATAACCCTAAGAAAACCATTTCTAAGTCATAGAAATAATTTTGAATGACATTTTGAATTTTAGGATTAAAACTCTTTATTAATTAAATGATTTTAATCCTAAAAATAACCTTTTATAAACTTAGCTTAGTTTCATTAATAATCTAAGTTTGAAATGAATTTATTCTAGGATAGGCTAATGGCAAACTTTAATTAAGTCTAAAATGACAAAATTAGACTTAATTAGGTTTAAAACATCATTTAAACCTAATAAACTTTAAATTTAGTTAATTAAGTCTAAAATAAAAAAATTAGACTTAATTAGGTTTAAAACATCATTTAAACCTATTAAATCCTAAATTTAATTAATTAAGTCTAAAATGACAAAATTAGACTTAATTAGGTTTAAAACATCATTTAAACCTATTAAACCCTAAATTTAATTAATTAAGTCCAAAATGATAAAATTAGACTTAATTAAGTTTAGAATATCATTTAAACCTATCTAATTAATTAATTAAACCTTACCTAAATTAGGTTTAATTAACCTTAAATAATTAGACTTAACCCATAATAAGTCAAATTAATCAGTTAAACCTTTATTAAATTAGGTTTAATTAACCTTAAATAATTAGACAACCCATAATAAGTCTAATTAATTAATTAAACCTTACCTAAATTAGGTTTAATTAACCTTAAATAATTAGACTTAACCCATAATAAGTCTAATTAATCAATTAAACCTTACCTAAATTAGGTTTAATTAACCTTAAATAATTAGACTTAACCCATAATAAGTCTAAGTAATTAATTAAACCTTACCTAAATTAGGTTTAATTAACCTTAAATAATTAGACTTAACCCATAATAATTCTAATTAATCAATTAAACCTTACCTAAATTAGGTTTAATTAACCTTAAATAATTAGACTTAACCCATAATAAGTCTAATTAATCAATTAAACCTTACCTAAATTAGGTTTAATTAACCTTAAATAATTAGACTTAACCCATAATAAGTCCAATTAATCAATTAAACCTTACCTAAATTAGGTTTAATTAACCTTAAATAATTAGACTTAACCCAGAATAAGTCTAATTAATCAATTAAACCTTACCTAAATTAGGTTTAATTAACCTTAAATAATTATACTTAACCCAGAATAAGTCTAATTAATCAATTAAACCTTACCTTAATTAGGTTTAATTAACCTTAAATAATTAGACTTAACTCATAATAAGTCTAATTAAATCAATTAAACCTTACCTAAATTAGGTTTAATTAACCTTAAATAATTAGACTTAACCCATAATAAGTCTAATTAATCAATTAAACCTTACCTTAATTAGGTTTAATTAACCTTAAATAATTAGACTTAACCCATAATAAGTCTAATTAATCAATTAAACCTTACCTAAATTAGGTTTAATTAACCTTAAATAATTAGACTTAACTCATAATAAGTCTAATTAATCAATTAAACCTTACCTAGATTAGGTTTAATTAACTTTAAATAATTAGACTTAACTCATAATAAGTCTAATTAAATCAATTAAACCTTACCTAAATTAGGTTTAATTAACTTTAAATAATTATACTTAACCCATAATAAGTCTAATTAATTAATTAAACCTTATCTAATTTAGGTTTAATTAACCTTAAATAATCAAATCTAAATCAAACCTAAGTCTAACCTACACTAGGCTTAAGTCAAACCAAACTTAGGTTCAACCTAACATAAACATAAGTCAAACCTAAACCAACTTAAGTCTAGCCCATATTAGACTTAAGTCAAACCATACTTAGGTTCAACCTGACATGAACCTAAGTCTAACTTAAACCTAACTTAAGTCTAACTCATATTAGACTTAAGTCAAACCATACTTAGGTTCAACCTGACATGAACTAAGTCTAACCTAAACCAAACATAATTCTAACCCATATTAGACTTAAGTTAAACCATACTTAGGTTCAACCTAACATGAACCTAAGTCCAACTTAAACCTAACTTAAGTCTAACCCATATTAGACTTAAGTCAAACCATACTTAGGTTCAACCTGACATGAACCTAAGTCTAACCTAAACCAAAATTAAGTCTAACCCATATTAGAGTTAAGTTAAACCATACTTAAGTTCAACCTGACATGAACCTAAGTCTAACTTAAACCTAACTTAAGTCTAACCCATATTAGAGTTAAGTCAAACCATACTTAGGTTCAACCTGATATGAACCTAAGTCTAACCTAAACACAAATTGATTCTATCCCATATTAGTCTTAATTCAAACCATACATAGGTTCAACCTAACATGAACCTAAGTTTAACACAAACCTAACTTAAGTCTAACCCATATTAGACTTAAGTCAAATCATACTTTGGTTTAACATGACATGAACCTAAGTCTAACCTAAACCTAACTTAAGTTCAACTCATATTGAAACCTTAGGTTCAGCTGACGATGAACCTAACTCAACTTAGCTTGACATAAACCTTAGGTTCAACATACTTGAACCTAATCTTAACTAACTTAAGTTCGACCTACATCGAACATAAGTCTAAATCTAAACCTTAGGTTCAACTCGACTTGAAACTAAACCAAAACCTAACTTATGTTCAACCTACATTGAACTTAAATCCAAATCTAAACCTTAGGTTCAAGTAACAATGAACCTAACTCTACTAAGTCGAACATAAACTATAGGTTCAACCCAAATTGAACCTAAATCAACATTAACTTTAGGTTCGACCAAATTGAATCTAAATCGACATGTTAAACCCAATTGAACCTAAATCGCATAAACCTTAGGTTCAACTCAAATTGAACCTAAATCGACAAAATTGAATCTAAATCAACATAAACCTTAGGATGAACAAAATTGAACTCAAATCAACATAATTTCGACATTTAAAACATAAATCGACATAACCGACATAAATTCGACATTTCAAACATAACTGACATAAAATCGTCATTTTAAACCAAAATCGACATAATCGACATAAATTTGACATTTCAAACAAAAATCGACAAAACCGACATAAATTCGACGTTTCAAACATAACTGACATAAAATCAACATTTTAAACCAAAATCAACATAAATTGACATTTTAAACCAAAATCGACAAAACCGACATAAATTCGACATTTCAAACATAACTGACATAAAATCGACATTTTAAACCAAAATCGACATAACCGACATAAAATCAACATTCTAAACCAAAATCGACATAATCGACATAAATTTGACATTCCAAACATTTCATCGACAAAATCGATATAAATTTGACATTCCAAACATTTAATCGATAAAATCGACATAAATTTGACATTTCAAACATTTAATCGATAAAATCGATATAAATTTGACATTTCAAACATTTAATCGATAAAATCGACATAAATTTGACATTTCAAACGTAAATCAATATAATTAACATAAATTTGACATTTCAAAACAAAAATCGACATAATTGACATTTCAAACATAACTCAAACATAATTTGACATTAAGCATCAAATTCAACAAACACCGACATTAACCGACGTTAATTGACAATTCAAACCAAATTCAACAAACACCGACATTAAATGACATTAATTGACATTTCAAATCAAACTCATTATAACTCAACATAAATTGATATAATTCGACATAAATCGACATGATCGAACTTAATACGACATGAATCGACATGATTCTTAAGTTCAACCTGTATCGAATTTAATTTAACATACGACATCATAATTCTTAAGTTCGACCCACATCGAACTTAACTCGACATAAAATTAAACTCGAATTGATATAAAACCCAAAATAAAACCTAAATCAACATAAATCGACATAAAACCCAAAATTAACTCCAAATTGACATAAAATCCAAAATCCAACCTAAATCGATATTTAATACAATCAAACATAAATTGACATAAATCTAAATCAACATTCAACACAAATTGGATATAAACGACTTCTCAGCCACATTCAGACGTCTGACAACTCTGGATCAACTGACACTTTGACCAGGTAATCTAAATATCTTAATATGACATTGTTTCTAACTTTATTTTTCTTGCAGGATGAAGACATGAAGTTTCGTTTAGATTTTCTTTGCATGTTATAGGGTGTGCTAGCTCTGTTTTGCAGGACGTCGACGACGGAACATTAACGACAAAACCAGGACTTTTAGGATAGCCACAAAACCTAAACTTTCTATAAACAACAAAACAAAAGACATGAAAACAAAGACAACTGGACTATTAGGTCAGCCACGAAATCTAAAATAAAACGACAAAATCATTAACATTGACATCGACATGACATTAACATACAACGACATTTCTATACCACAACAAAATGATGACATGACACTAAACCAAAACAAATACATGACAAAATGACATAAAAAAATAAAATTGAGATGACCACAAAACCAAAACATAAAACAAAAGTAAATCATAAACAAAATAAGAAAAATAAATAAATAATGATATCTCCTTGACATCATAGAAGATATCTCATGACATAATAACGACATCTTCTTCTAGGAGATAAAATATCTCATGACAAATTGAGATATTAATCACGACATCTTATGACATTACGACATCACATTAAAACATGACATAAAATGACATGATATAATGATTCACAAAATGACATGACAAAATAACATGACAAAACCAAAATTTAAAACAAAATGGAATCATAAACAAAATAACAAAAATAAATAAGTAATGATATTTTCTTGAAATCATTGAAGGTATCTCATGACATAATACCGACATAGGAGATAAAATATCTCATGACAAATCGAGATATTAATCACGACATCTTATGCAATTACGACATCACATAAAATGACATGACATTATGATTCACATTAAGACACGATATAAAATGACATGAAATTACGACATCGCATTATGACATAACACGACATGCAAACTATGACATCCCGACATGACATATGACATGATATACAAAATGACAAAAATGATATTACAAAACAAAAACCACAAAGCAACGACATACACCCAACATAAATAAAACTTTCTAGTAGTATCGATTCTTCAGAAACACACTGCCACGACAACACTAACACTTTTTCGAGGATAAATGTTAACCTTAATCGAGAGTTTTCCTAGGCAATATTAATTGCTCAGGATGTAATTAACTATAGAAGCTTGCTTCTATAGGAGATTAAAGAACTCAGGATAGGTATTTCACCTATACGATCTATCTGGTTACCCAAGATCTTTATATGATTTTCTTATACGAAAAAGTTCAGTAATCACACAATCTGAAGGTTTATTCTATGAGATTATCATTCGATCTCTTTTTACCTCAATCTCTATTATGATTAATCCTTCTTCAATTTCTCCAAAGACTTCTGACAAAAAGTCTAGGTAGGACAAGAATGAGGGCGATAGATAGAGAAAGAGAGTGGCGACTCCTTTACATTGACATGATTCATGAATTGATAGCGATGTAAGTCGAACGATAAAAAATATTTTCATCGCCATCACAATTATAGGAGCAGTGATTCATTTTTCCTTTAATAATTCAAAAGAATTTAAACATTCTTCGTTAAAATCAAATTTCTTATCTTTTTATAAAAGCTGGCATAGAGG
Source organism: Papilionanthe hookeriana x Papilionanthe teres (assembly GCA_022702705.1). NCBI lineage: Eukaryota > Viridiplantae > Streptophyta > Magnoliopsida > Asparagales > Orchidaceae > Papilionanthe > Papilionanthe hookeriana x Papilionanthe teres. The sequence goes on from CM040423.1 coordinate 74,974,760, forward strand.
TTTAGTAATTTTTGAAAAATATTTAATAAAACCCATGTAAAACCTAGCCTATCCTAAGAAACTTCTTACCCCTCTCACTGTAGTATGAGGTGGTAATTTCTCAATAATCTGATGTTTTGCAGGGTCTGCTTCAATACCATGTTCATATATTTTATGCCTTAGTACAATTCCTCCTGCAACCATAAATTGATATTTTACCCAATTTAGAACTAAATTTGTTCTTTCACAAAGCTCCAAATTTTTTTCTAAATTGTTTAAAAATATGTCCAATGAAGTTCCAAATACAGAAAAATCATCTATAAATATTTATATTCCATTATAAATCAGATTACTAAAAATAGACATCATACATCTTTGAAATGTTGCAAGTGCATTACATAATCGAACAAGCAATCTTCAAACAGCAAAACTTCCATATAGGCTAATAAAGGTAGTCTTTTCTTGATCCTTAAGAGCAATAGGTATTTGGTGATAACCAATATATCCATCCAGAAAGCAATAATACTTGTGCCCATCTAGTCTATTCAAAATTTGATCTAGAAAAGGTAGAGGAAAGTGATCTTTCTTAGTGGCGACATTTAATTTTCTATATTCAATACAAATTCGCCAACAAGTAACTTGTCTTGTTTACATAATTTCATTTCGTTCATTCACATCAACTGTCATTCCTCCTTTCTTAGGGACACAGTGAATTGGACTTACCCAAGTACTGTTTGAAATAGGATAAATAATTCCAGCATCAAGACATTTTAAAATTCCTTCTTTACTAATTCTTTCATCATTGGATTTAGTCTCCTTTGCGAATCAACTCTAGGTTTATGTTGTTCATCTAACAAAATTTTGTGCATTTAAATTGAAGGATTGATTTCGTTAATATCAGCTAATGTCTAACCAAAATCCTTTTTGTATCTTTTTAATGTATCCAATAATTTTTATCCTTGATAATCATTCAAATTTGAAGATACAATGACTGGTAAAGTAGACAATTCTCCTAAAAACATATATTTCAAATAATTTGGAAGAATTTTCATTTCAAGTTCAAGAGGTTTTAAAACATATGGAATTAAAATTTTATCACTTTCTAAAGTATCCAACATTTTAAATCTTTTCTGAACATAATCTAAGTCTTCATTCTTCATATTATCAAAATCATCTTCTATGTCACTTTCATCCTCACTTCAAAAATCTTCATATTCTATTTTCTCTTCAAACATTTCTTTAAAATGATCAGCTCTCAAATAATCATAGATTTCCATTCGATAACATCCTTCATCTTTTTCTGTTGAGGGATATTTCAAGGATTTCAAAATATTAAATGTCAACTCTTGATCATTAACTCTCATAGCTAACTCTTCTTTTTGAACAACAATCATAGCTCTTTCAGTAGCAAGGAATGGTCTTCCTAAAATAATAGGAATTCTTTTATCTTCCTTCATATCTAAAACAATAAAATCCACAAGAAAGGTAAATTTATCAACCTTAACTAATACATCCTCTATAACTCCTTTAGTATAAGTATTAGAACGGTTAGCTAACTAAAGAGTTATGGAAGAAGGTGAAATATCTCTTATTCCTAATCTTTTGAAAGTTGATAAAGGCATTAGATTAATACTAGCTCCTAAATCACATAAGACTCTTCCAAAAAATTACTCACCTATAGCACATGGAATAGTGAAACTACTAAGGTCTTTAAGTTTTTCGGGAAGCTTTCTCTAAATAATTGCACTATGCTCTCTGCTAAGTGAAACAGTCTCGTAATCTATGAACTTCCTTTTCTTTTTAAGAATATCCTTCATAAACTTCGCATAATCAGACATCTGTTATAAGGCTTCAATAAAGGAAATATTTACTGTTAATTTCATAAGGATTTCTCAAAATTTGGTAAATTGATTATCACTATTTTGTTTTTTTAATCTTTGGGAAAACGGAGGTGGTGGAAATAATTTCATTAGTTCAAGCAGATATTATAAGTCTGGATAAATTTTATCATTATCTTTTCAATTTCCACCTTCTTTTTCTCAGTTTTGATTCCTTTTTGCACTCTCGTTTCTAATTCTTTTCCACTTCTCAATTGTATAGCCTTAATTTGTTCTTTACTTTGATCTTTTGGGTTGATCTCAACATTACTGGGAAGATTTCTTGTAGGAATATTATTAAGTGCAGTGAAAATGTTCTAATTAATTTTTCAATGTTTTTAATTGCAACTCCCTGAGTTTGTAATTGATTACCTTGAGTTTTTAGTTTATTACCCATATTTAAGATTAATTCTTCCATTGACAATTTCTTTTCCTTAAACTGTGGGTTACTATTAAAAATTGGAGGATAAGAAGGCCGATAGTGTGTATTTCACTGGTTGTTTAAATTTCCTACTGGATTCACTGCATTCGTTTCCTTATGGCGGGTTAACAGTAGAATTGTTATTAGTGCTCCAGTTTAATTTCAGGTGGTTTTTTCAACCGGGATTATAATAGTTCCAATAAGGATAGTTGGGTTAATTATTTATAGCATTTAGTGGTCTCATATGATATTTGAGATTCTATCATCTGTCCTAATGAATTTTCCTCTAACACTTGGGGGTGTTTGAGAATAGTTCATTCCCTATTGATCTATTTTCTTTGATAAGGTAGCAATTTGAGAAACTATCATAGTTACAGCATCAGGATCATGAATACTAGCTCCTCTCTTAAGATTTGCCCGTTCATAGGATCATTGATAATTGTTAGTAGTCATCTCTTCTATTAAAGAGTAAGTTTCATCAAAAGTTTTAGACATTAACGATCCACCAACAGCAGCATCTATAAATGATCTAAGAGATCTTACTAATCCATTATAAAGTGTTTGAATTATTATCCAATCTGGTAAAGCATGATGTGGACCTTTCTTTTGAAGATCTTTAAATCTTTCCCAAGCTTGATATATTGATTTCCCTTCAAGCTGACAAAAATAAGTAATATCATTTCTAAGCTTAACAGTTTTGGATAGTGGAGAATATTTTTACAGAAATTTTTTTTAAAGTTCTCCCCAAGTTTTGATAGATATAGGTGCTAACGAATTTAACCAAATCTTAGCTTTATCCCTTAATGAAAATAAAAAAAGTCTAAGTCTGACAACATCATTCGACACTTCGTCATAGGCTGGGAGGATACTGGCTCTCACTTTGGAGCTCCCACTTCCCTTCACCTGAAGGCTAACCCTAACTTTAGTTACCAAACTCTAAGACCAAATTGAAGATTTCAGCCTGTCAGGTTAAAATCTTCAATTCAATGCCCATCAATGCACTCAACCCCCATGAACTACGTAACCCATTGATGGGCAGTGAATGAATTCTCCACTATTGTTGTAAAACACTTAGTCCTCTCGAATTGAATGTTTCACAATAAGTTTTAACAATATAATTGGCCAGATCGAAAAGTAAATGAAGTGCGAAGTGAAAAATCATCATAATTTCTTAACAGTTAAATGACACATAAAATCTACATCACCACTTCATCACATCTCATTGCAAGGAGAAAGACAAAGTAAACTACTTAAAACTCATGAGGAAAATATAACAATACAAGGATTATATATATAAAACCAAAGTCATACAACCACAAAAAGTAAATACAACTTATTTCAATTTCTTTCCCAAGCAAATCCCTTGAAGTTCCTTTGAATCATTTTCTCTCCTCACAACAACACTTAATTCCCTCTTTAGAATAGTAAGGAAGAAACAAACTCTCACTTTCCTCCTCTTACACTCTTTAGAGAAGAATCCCTTACAAAACAAGACTTTCACACACTTTAACACACTTACACACTCACTGTCCCCCTAACACACTTTACTCACACCAAAATGACTCATCTCCTTCTCTTCTCTCCTCTTCTTGGAGTCCAAATATGTTTGGAATAGATTAGAAATGAATTCCCTAAGAGCTTCCTCAAGCAACCCTTCAAAAATTGTCAAAATACATTATATTTGGCCTCCACTGAGTTTGGGCGCCAACGGCGCTAGAGAGGGCGCTGCCGGCGCCCTATTGCCGATTTAATTCCGAACTCTCTCGATTGGGGTGCCGGCGGCGCCCATTCTAGTGTCGTCAGTGCCAGTAAGATGATTTCTTCATTTTGTTTCTTTTTGCTCCAAATTCGTTCCTTTTTTCTTTCTTTTGCTGAAAACACCTAAAATCATCACCTACATCAAAACATGAAAAATATATTCCTTTAAAGTGAAATATCACCATAAATGAGTACAATATATATATATATATATATATATGTATATATAGATATATAAACTAACATATGTTTGGTGCATCATATGCCCCTATTTATCCTTACTATATTAAATTCCCAGCATTCCATTCCTACGCATTATCTAGGACACTGCACGAGAATGATAGTTTTTATATCTTGGAATTCTCCAAACTAATTTATCCAGATATGTTATCTTTAGAATTAAATTTGCATTTAGGAATAGTTACTATCCTTACATTCCATATTCACATTTAGGAGTAGTTGCTAGATAAAACATCATCTTAATCACCTTGCCAACCCATGACCTGGTAATAGTATACTAGAATTTTGCCTAAGGGCCTTCTTACCTCGCTTATCTATGGGATATTTACTGTGGTCTTTAAAGAAAACTCTATATTACTTGAAACGATACGTATACTTGCGTAATATCCCTAGTATGTAAATCATAAATTAAGTTTCACATTCATTTTGCACACTAGCCTCTTAATTAAATTGGGTAAAGTTTTTTGATAGAAAACGTACATAAAAACTGTGTAATTGTGGGTCGAGTCAGGGGATGAAAGGGTGAGTTGAATTTTCAGGTCGCAAAAGGTTGTTGCATTTTCAACTTCAGAGGCAAAATAAATTACTAGCACTGAGGCTTGTAAGAAGATGATTAGGTTATAAGGCGTTATGACAGAATCATGCAAGGATCAGACAATTGGAAAGCTTCATAGTAATAGTATGAGTGCAATTCATCTTACCAAGAACATTGTTTTTCATGTTATGGAAAAGCAAATTCAATTAAGGTATCACTTTACACACTCTCAACTAGAAGATGGACAATTGTTTCGGAGAAGAAACATACAACTCAAAATCTTGTGTATATGTTGACAAAGGTGCTAATTATTGAGAAACTGGAGTTATAAAGGAGCTATCTGATTCAAGACAACTCAAGACACACACACACACACACACACACACACACACACACACACACTATACGTATATATATATATATATATATATATATATATATATATATATATATATATATATATATATATATATATATATATATATATATATATATATATATATAGAGTAATTGAATTATATTATCCAGGGTTTAGATACTAGAGAGGCCAGTTCGATCGCGAACTAATCGTGAACTGACTATTGGTCTGGCATAAAAAACCCCTCCCACATAAAACCACCCAAAATCAGGTTGATCCGGGTGAACCGGCTTGGGTACTAAGGAATCATTTCGTTCACGAGAACTTACATACATACCACCCAATATTACGCATTTTACATCTCTAACAACAAAACTCTATTTTTTTTCACATTTATACCACCCAAATGACTCATATGACATCAAAATATCATTATTAGAAAGAATTTAATTTTCAAACATAACACTTAATTTTAATTTTTCACACATCTAAGATCTTAACTTTTTTTATTTTACATTTATACCACCAAAATTATCTATATCACATAAAACATATCATTATTTTAATTTTTAAAAAGTGAAATACATGTTTTTATGCACGGATGAAATGACATGTTAAAAATTGAATTTTAGGCGCTACTCATTTAAATACTAACTATTATCATTTTAAAAAAATATTTATGATTTATTAGGTCATACGCGATTCAACTCGGGTTTAATCTAGTTCAATATTGGAATTAATTTTCACAAATTTAATAGATACATTAATATTATTTATTAGTTAACCAACAGTTTGGGTGGCCGGTTAAAAAAGGTGCGAGAAGGATGGATGTAGATGGATGGCCAAGAATCTGGCTTATATTTGATGGTGACGGGAGGATGGATGTGGATGGATGGGCAAGAGTGTGGCTTCCACACGCCTCTAAAATAAATTTAGTCCTTTATCAACAATTCTTAGACAGCCATGACTTATGTGCCAATGTTTAACAAACTTTTGGAGGAATTAATAGCTACTGTTATGATTAATTAGTTAACTAAAACTTGAAACAATTTGTTATCATTAATTAATAATGTAGTTCTCACTACTTTTAACAAAATAGCCGTCATTATTTGCGTTCTTTTGCACGGTGCTTTTTGCTCGTAGAATGTGAGCTTAAGAAATCCTCAATTTTAGAAAATTTAGCACATTTCAAAAATCAAAATTAAATAAATGAATAATCCCCCAATGCATATAGCTGTTATGTCCATATGAGAGGGGAAAAAATGGTAATGTTTTAATAATAATGTTTAATTATTTATAGCATTTAGTGGTCTCATATGATATTTGAGATTCAATCATCTGTCCTAATGAATTTTTCTCTAGCACTTGGGGGCGTTTGAGAATAGTTCATTCTGTATTGATCTATTTTCTTTGATAAGGTAGCAATTTGAGAGACTATCATAGTTACAACATCAGAATCATGAATACTAACTACTCTCTTAGGATTTACACGTTCATAGGGCTATTGATAATTGTTAGTATGCCAATCTCTTCTATTAAAGAGTATGTTTCATCAAAAGTTTTAGACATTAATGGTCCACCAACAGCAACATCTATAAATGATCTTAGAGATCCTACTAATCTATTATAAAATGTTTGAATTATTAACCAATCTGGTAAAGCATGATGTGGACATTTCTTATGAAGATCTTTAAATCTTTCCCAAGCTTCATATATTGATTTCCTTAAAACTGACCAAAATAAGTAATATCATTTCTAAGCTTAACAGTTTTGGATGGAAAAAAAATATTTTGACAGAAATTTTTTTTGAAAGTTCTCCCCAAGTTTTGATAGATCTAGGTGCTATCGAATTTAACCACATCTTATCTTTATCCCTTAATGAAAAATGAAAAAGTCTAAGTCTGACAACATCATTCGACACTTCGTCATAGGCTGAGAGGATACTGGCTCTCATTTCGGAGCTCCCACTTCCCTTCACCTGGAGGCTAACCCTAGCTTTAGTTACCAAACTCTAAGACCAAATTGGGGATTTTAGCCTGTCATCCTAAAATCTTCAATTCGACGCCCATCAATGCACTCAAACCCCATGAACTACGTAACCCATTCATGGACACTGAATGAATTCTCCACTATTGTTGTAAAACACTTAGTCCTCTCGGATTGAATGTTTCACAATAAGTTTTAACAATTCAATTGGTCAGATCAAAAAGTAAATGAAGTACGAAGAGAAAAATCATCACAATTTCTTAACAGTTAAATGACACATCAAATCTACATCACCACTTCATCGCATCTCATTGCAAGGAGAAAGACAAAGTAAACTACTCAAAACTCATGAGGAAAATATAACAAAACATGGATTTTATATATAAAACCAAAGTCATACAAACCACAAAAAGTAAATACAACTTATCACAATTTCTTTCCCAAGCAAATCCCTTGAAGTTCCTTTGAATCATTTTCTCTCCTCACAACAACACTTAATTCCCCTTTTAGAATAGTAAGGAAGAAACAAACTGTCACTTTCCTCCTCTTACACTCTTTAGAGAAGAATCTCTCACAAAACAAGACTTCCACACACTTTAACACACTTACACACTCACTCTCCAAAACCCTAACACACTTTACTCACAAGAAAATGACTCGTCTCCTTCTCTTCTCTCCTCTTCTTGGCGTCCAAATATGTTTGAAGTAGATTAGAAATGAATTCCCTAAGAGCTTCTTCAAGAAACTCTTCAAAAATTGTTAAAATACATTAAATTTGGCCTCCACATAGTTTGTGCGCCAACGACGCTGGAGAGGGCACCGTCAGCGCCCTATTGCCGATTTAATTTTGAACTCTCTCTATTAGGGCGTCGGCGGCGCCCATTCTAGTGTCGTCGGTGCCAGTAAGATGATTTCTTTATTTTGTTTCTTTTTGCTCCAAATTCATTTCTTTTTTGCTTTCTTTTGCTCAAAACACCTAAAATCATCGCACCTGCAGCAAAACATGAAAATATATTTCTTTAAAGTGAAATATCACCATAAATGAGTACAATATATATATATATATATATATATATATATATATATATATATATATATATATATATATATATATAAACTAACATATTTTTGGTGCATCATATGTCTCTATTTGTCCTTACTATATTAAATTCTAAGCATTCCATTCCTACGCATTATCTAAGACACTACATGAGAATGATAGTGTTTATATCTCGGAATTCTCCAAACTAATTTATCCAGATATGTTATCTTTAGAATTAATATTTGCATTTAGAAATAGTTATTATCCTTACATTCAATAATTGCATTTAGGAATTGTTGCTAGATAAAACATCATCTTAATACCCTTCCAACCCATGACCTGATAATAGTATACTAGAATTTTGCCTAAGGGCCTTCTTATCTCGCTTACCTATGGGATCTTTACTGGGGTCTTTAAAGAAAACCCTATATTACTTGAAACGATACGTGTACTTGCGTAATATCCCTAGTGTGTAAACCATAAATTAAGTTTCACATTCAATTTGCACACTAGTCGTTTAAATAAATTGGGTAAAGTTTTTTGATAGAAAACATACATAAAAACTGTGTAATTGTGGGTCAGGTCAGGGGATGGAAGGGTAAGTTGAATTTTCAGGTCGAAAAGGTTGTTGCATTTTCAACTGCAGAGGCCAAATAAATTACTAGCACTGAGACTTGTAAGAAGATTATTAGGTTATAGGGCGTTATGACAGAATCAGACGACAATTAGAAAGCTTCATGGTAATAGTATGAGTGCAATTCATCTTACCAAGAACACTGTTTTTCATGTTAGGAAAAGGACATTCAATTAAGGTATCACTTTACACACTCTCGCTAGAAGATGGACAATTGTTTCTGGAGAAGATACATACAACTCAAAATCTTTTGTATATGTTGACAAAGGTGCTAATTATTGAGAAACTGGATTTATAAAGGAACTATCTGATTCAAGACAACTTTTGTATTCAAGACAACTCAAGATACACACACACACACACACACACACACACACACACACATATATATATATATATATATATATATATATATATATAGAGTAATTGAATTATATTATCCAGGGTTTAGATACTAGAGCGCCCGGTTCGATCGCGAACTAATCGTGAACTGACTATTGGTTTGGCTTCGGCTGGCATAAAAAACCCCTCCCACATAAAACCACCGAAAATCAGGTTGATCCGGGTGAACCGGCTTGGGTACTAAGGAATCATTTCGTTCACGAGAATTTACAAACATACCACCCAATATTACGCATTTTACATCTCTAACGCTTAAACTCTATTTTTTCACATTTATACCACCCAAATGACTCATATGACATCAAAATATCATTATTACAAAGAATTTAATTTACATACATAACACTTAATTTTAATTTCTCACAAATCTAAGACCTTAACTTTTTTTATTTTACATTTATACCACCAAAATTATCTATATCACATACAACATATCATTATTTTAATTTTTAAAAAGTGAAATACATGTTTTCATGCACGGATGAAATGACATGTTAAAAATTGAATTTTAGGCGTTACTCATTTAAATACTAACTATTATCATTTTAAAAAAATATTTATGATTTATTAGGTCATACGCGATTCAACTCGGGTTTAATCTAGTTCAATATTGGAATTAATTTTCACAAATTTAATAGATACATTAATATTATTTATTAGTTAACCAACAGTTTGGGTGGCCGGTAAAAAAAGGTGCGAGAAGGATGGATGTAGATGGATGGCCAATAATCTGGCTTATGTTTGATGGTGACGGGCGGATGGATGTGGATGGATGGGCAAGAGTGTGGCTTCCACACGCCTCTAAAATAAATTTAGTCATTTATCAACAATTCATAAACAGCCATGACTCACGTGCAAAAGTTTAACAAACTTTTGGAGGAATTAATAGCTACTGTTATGATTAATTAATTAACTAAAACTTGAAATAATTTGTTATCATTAATTAATAATGTAGTTCTCACTACTTTTAACAAAATAGCCGTCATTATTTGCTTTCTTTTGCACTGTGCTTTTTGCTCGTAGAATGTGAGCTTAAGAAATCCTCAATTTTAGAACATTTAGCACATTTCAAAAATCAAAATTAAATAAATGAATAATCCCCCAATGCATAGTGCTGTTATGTCCATTTGAGAGGGGAAAAAAATGGTAATGTTTTGATAATCCTGACTGCGCACTAATGGTGTAAATGAGCTTATATATTTGATTTGCTAATGAGTTCTCGAGTTTATGTTTTATTTGGTCAAGAGCTTTCTTTTGAGCTCATATATTTGCAAAGCTCGAATTCAAGTTTGACAAAGCTCCACTCGTTCGCTTTGATTTTCTCTCGAGGGTAATCGTAGGTCTCATGAACTCTTTTTCTCTTTAAATTGTTGGACTGACGATGACTACGCCATTCTTAGCCCCGTTGATCTTTTTTTCTAATAAGCTCCCATTGTCCTTTCCTTATTGATAGCCATTTTACTCGACATTCATTACCATCTTAACCAAACTCTTGTTGTGGCTTTGCTTCTTATTTGCTCCTTTCGTGTTGAAGTCTTTATCTATAGTGCTCTCAAGCAAATTCAGCTCTCATTGATCCCACCTCAAGTGAACTCTTTTCCTTCTATTCCCCTCCTCACCACTAAATTATTGTTGTAACTTTTTATCAAGTTCAGAGGTTCAACTCGAGCCCAGGTTATGTGTTTGACTTAAGTTTGAGCATAAATTTGAGCTAGGCATTAAGCTTGCATGCAAATCTTGAGCCACCCTGGACTCGAGCATGACTTATAACTTTCTACACCCCAAATTAATTCACTATTCGTATTATACTTTTAAGATTTTCTTGCTTATACATCTTTATAAATTTCTGTACTTGTTATTTCTATGTCATTGCAATAGAATGACCTCAATAAACATTTAATTAAAATTAAAAATATGCACATTAATCTGTCTAAAAAACTGATACATATATAGTTAATAATCATTTAAAATTACCATTTTATTAACAATTAAACGATAATCAGTGTTAGCAAATGAAACTGAGTTAATTCTTTTTTTGTAGAATTAATGCTTGAAAATTTATTTATTTGTTGAAGATAACAATAATATTCTTAAATAACTTAGGCTTTTAATATGAACAAATTTAAATATGAGGCGATAAGTTTTTATCAACAATAAATGAACATATTATAATTAAATTCTGTAAAATTCACAAGACTAAAAAACAGATTTATAACACATAGATAAAATTCTGATAATAAAGTGATATTGCCCTTCTTTTCTTTTTTCTTTTTTTTTTTTGAAATAGGCGATATAGTTTTACCAACATATAATACGAAGATAAGATTAAGAATGTAAATAATTATGAATTATGAAATGGGACAAGACTAAATATGATTAATTAATGTGACAAAAAAGAAAAATTTATTTAAAAAAAAAAACAAAGAACTTCAAGAGCAAAATTAGAATGAACTACACTTATTTTAATAAGAAACTAGTGCAACGTTAAAATGAGAAATATTTCTTATAATCCAATGAACATCATTCATTAGAGACGTCATTATGTTCTTACAACAGAAAACGTTCTTTTGTTATTTTTAATATATATTAGAAATATCTAATTTTACATGCTGACTAATTAACTGAGATTAATTTATTTTACAGGCGTGTGGAAGCCACACTCTTGGCCATCCATCCACATCCGTCCTCGCGTCACCATCAAACATAAGCCAAGAGTCTTGGCATTCCATCCACATCCATCCTTCTCGCACGTTATTTTACCGGCCACCCAAAGTGTTGGTTAACTAATAAATAATATTAATGTATCTAATAAAGGTGAAAATTGAATCGAATATTGAAAGTTGAGCTAATAAATTGTAGATATATTTAAAAATGATAACATATAAGATTTATATCTTACTCAATTCATATGTATTTAATAAACTAATGCCTAAAATTTAATTTTATCATATCCCATTTTATCCCTACATGAAAGCATGTATTTCCTTTTCAAAAATTAAAGTAGTGATATGTTTTATGTGATATTGATAATTTTGGTGGTATAAAGGTAACATAGAAAAGTTAAAGTTTTAGATGTGTAAAAAAATAAAATTAAGTGGTATGTTTGTAAAGTAAATTCACTGTAATACTGATATTTTGATGTGATATGAGTGGTTTGGTGGTATAAATGTGAAAAAAATAGAGTTTAGGTGTTAGGGATGTAAAATGCGTAACATTGTGTGATATGTATGTAAATGCTCGTGAACGAAACGATTCCTTAGATCCCGAGCCGGTTCACCCAGTTCAACTTGATTACTGGTGGTTTTATGTGGGAGGGGTTTTTTATGCCAACCGAAGCCGGACCAACAGTCAGTTCACGATCAGCTCGCGATCGGATCGGCCGGTCTAGTTTCTAAACCATGGATAATATAATTCAAAAACCCTAATTACTATATATGTATATATATATATATATATATATATATATATATATATATATATATATATATATATATATATATATATATATATATATATATATATATATATGTATGTATATAGTTTAATCAAATTGTGCGTAAAAACTGTTAGCTTTATTTTGAAACCATTTCTATTTATAAAGAATTTAATCTTAAAAGTAATTTGATAGTTTTTAAACCCATCCAAATATAAATAATATCTGAAATAAATGATAGATGTAATATTAATTAGTCCTTTTTATTGTTAAATACAAGCTACATCATATATTATAACAGAATTTTTTCTTGCCCAAAGCTTCTTCATTTTCTTATCAGGTCTATAATGGAACTATAACACTGCCGTTGCCGGTCCCAAGCCCGGATGTGAAAAGTGGAGGGTTGTGTTAGGTTGTCGACAGCCAGCGTAAAACTTGTCGAAAAAAAAATCATGACATGAATCCTTTTGATCATTGTGTAAGTGCTAGGGCGTCCTCTGGAAGCGACGCGCTGTATGGCCTGAATACAGTGTAAAGTGTGCAAGGGCAGCTACACCGGCGCCCGGGTGTAGTGTCAAGTAAGCAAGGGTTCCCACATTACGGACGGATGCGGGTAAAGAAGTTAGTCCATGATACTAGTTTTAGGATAGGATCCTGGAATATAGTTACTCTCAATGGTAAACTAATGGAATTGGTTGATATTATGATCCATAGAAAGATAAATATCCTATGTATTCATGAAACTAAATGGGTTGGAGAAAAAGCTAAGGAGATTGATAACTTAGGTTTTAAACTATGGTATTCTGGTAAGAGTCGTACTAGAAATGGTGTAGGTGTAATTATAGATAAGAGTTCGAAAGATAATGTTGTCAAAATTAATAGAGTTGGAGATGAATTATAAAGACTTAATATTATTATCGATACTAAGATTTTTAATATTATAAGTGCTTATGCTCCTCAAGTCTAGTTTAGATATAGCTCTAAAGATAAATTTCGAACGATTTAGAAGACTTAATACACTCGATACCCTCGAAGAAAAAATTTTTATCGGAGGAGATTTAAATGGACATGTTCGGTAGAGTGGTAGAAGATTTCAGAAATATTCATGGTGGCTACGGTTATGGAGCGATTAATAAAGAAGGTAGAGCCATTTTAGATTTTGCTTTAGCGTATGATATGATTATTACTAATACTTTATTCAAGAAAAGAGATGAGCATCTTATTACTTATAAGAATGGATCTAATAAAACACAAATCGATTATTTTCTTATGAGAAGAAGAGATCGTCGAGATTGTAAGGATTGTAAGGTTATTCCAAGTGAGCAATTAAGTACCCAACATCGATTATTAGTTCTAGATTTTAAGATGAAGAGTTGTAAAATAAAGAATACTATGATTCAACATCGTAGAATAAAATGGGGGCACCTAAAAGACACAAATAAAATTATTTTTATGAGTAAAATTCTAGATTTAAATATTTGGGATGTTCATGAAAACGTGAATATTATGTGAGAAAAATTAACTAATACTATTAAACAAGTGGCTAAAGATGTACTTAAAGAATCAAAAGAAAAAGTTTCTATAAATAAAAATAGTTGGTGGTGGAATAATAATGTGCAAGAAAAGATAAAATATAAGAAGTTATGTTATAAAAATTGGTTTAAATGTAAAAGCGTAGAGAACTGGGAAAAATATAAAACGGCCCGCAGGGAGTCTAAAAGAATAATCTGCGACGCTAAAAATTCTGCTTTTAGTGATCTTTATAACATGTTAGATACTAAGGACGGTGAAAAATATATGTATAAACTAGCCAAACAAAGAGAAAAGAAAAGTAAAGATTTAACTCAAGTAAAGTGTATTAAAGATGAAAATCAAAAAGTGCTTTTTTTAGAAAAAGATATTCAACATAGATGGGTGAGTTATTTTAATAAACTTTTTAATGATGATGCTGAAAGTACGATTGACCTTAGTGATCTTAATATCGTTAATAATAATAAAACTTTTCATTTTTACCGTCGCATTAGTAAAAAAGAAGTTGGTGAGGTGACCCACAATTTTATATTATGATATTTTTATTTTAATTGCAACGACGCCAAAAACTTGACCCCGCTATATTATATGTATAGAATTGTAATTATTTATGTTGTGGATGCTACGCAAGTATACGTATCGTATCAAGTAATACGGGGCTCTAGTGGAGTCCCGGTTATCGATCCCACAGTGGAAAGAGAAAATTAAATAACAACTAATTTTAAAATAATAATAATAATAATAATAATAATAAAACTAGTATACGAAAATTTGGAATTCTAAATTTAAGCGCAATAAAGTAAACTAAGTATTCTAATCAGGTAACTTTAACTAAGTAGAGAATTAATACGTATTTAAAAGTGCAGGAAATTAAACTAAATAAGTCTTAACTATTTAGAGAAAGTATCTTTCCCCTTGTTTAGAAATTTAAGTGATTGATGAATTTAAATAGATAATTTTAAGGTATTGTGACAAATATGAGCATTCCTATTCTTTACCCTTTGGTCCGTGTGTAAAGAATATCGACTAATCCTATGTTTGATTATCGAATCGCGGCTAAGTCGAGAGGATACCGATCGCCACTTCGCAGCTCTCACGTTCCCCTCGCCCGAGGGCTACCATCTACACTTCAGCTCTCAAACAATGTGACCGAATCGAATATTTTAGTCCGTCACACTAAAATGCTCAATTCTACGCCCAGTGATATTATTTCCCTATTTATTTGCACCTTCCTTCCAAGGCTTTTGAATTCCCCGAATATCAGATGTAATTTTTACTATAGTTGTAAATCAACACATTTTAACAAATCAAATGGCTAGTTTGAAAAGTAAATTAAGTTTTAAGTAAAAATTATCACACTTTATTAATATATAAAAGTATCTCTATTTTAATTTCATCAAGTCACTTAATTTCATAAACGTGAAGAAAGACTAAATAAACTACTCGTAATGCATGGGAACTAAACTAAGCATGGATTTCATTTAAAGTTAAAAACAATAAATACAAATACCTATCTTGATTTATCCCCAAACAGACTCCTCGTAGTTCCTTTGACTCTTCCTTCCCGTACAGCACGACTCACTAATTACTCACTAAACTCACTAAAGACTAAAAGATCGCACCCAACACAAAAAATAACACACTTAGAACTCACAAAAGACACTTAGAACACACAAATGACACACACAGAGGCTGAATTTCGGCCTCTATATATAGAGGTAAGAAAAGGTCCAAGAGGTGTGTAAGCATCTCTTCAAAATCGTCTGCGGTTCAATGTATCCGTGTCATTTGAACTAGCTCGCCGTCGGCGACGAACTACCTCACTCGTCGGCGAGGCTTCTGAAGATCTTCAACCGCGCTATCTCGGCTGTCGGCGGGCTCGGGCTCGCCGTCGCCGAGACGGCTATAAATCCTTCGAAATGTCTTTTAGTAACCTCGCCGTCGGCGGCTCGATCTCGCCGTCGGCGACTCAAGACAAATTGCATTATTTTCTTCCTTTTTGCTCCAAATCCGCTCCTTTTTATGATTTTTTCTTTTATCACCTAAATTCTCCATTCCCGCAATAAAATAAAGAAAATACCCTTCTTTAAAGTGCAATTTCATCAAAAATAGGTATGAATTTCTTAATAAATTTTTCAGTGATCAAAATCCCCCAAACTTACTTATTACTTGTCCTCAAGTAATTTTAGTACTACATAAAAATAATGATTTCTATAATAAGATTTTTCAATTTAAATAAACTATGAATTAGATTAATTAATATCATAATAAAGTTAAATAAAAATAATTCATGTAATTTAATTAATTTTATAGAAATAAATTATTTAGTTATCAGGTCTAAGATTTCTAGCTTACTATTTATTTCAGGAATGACTAGATTTAAAAGAATAATTACTTAAGATATTAATATGATAAGAAATTCAAGAAAACACTATTAGGTAAAAATTCTAATCCATAAACATAAGTTTGGAAATATCTAAGTTTTTCCCTTTAGGTTAATTCAAATGAAGCCAATTTTTGATAAGGCATCTCCTCAAGCTTCTCCTCATTTTTCTTTTTCTTTTTCTTTTTCTTTTTTTTTTCTTTTTCTTTTGAGGATTATCGTATCCTGAGAGCTCGTTAATAATTTTGAACTTCATTTTCATCTTCCTAAATTTGAAACTTAGGAATATTTCTTCGCTTATATATACTTTATAGTTTTTACTTTATTGATTTTCAATCTTTTCTTTTTCACTTGAATACTTAAGAATTTTAATTTTAGAATATAGTTTTCCTTACTAAAAATAGTTTACTATATTCTTATTCCCTTTAACCAAATATTTTATTCTATTTAATTAATTAAAGCACTAGAAATAATTCATTTAACCTTTTATAATAATTAAATAAAATAATTCATATTAATTAAATTGAAAAATTTGTTATAAAAATCATTTTATAATAATTTGAAAATAGAAATTGAGAACAAGCTAATAACTAAATTTGTATTTTACTCCCCCCCCAAACTTAAATTTTTATATCTATTCTAAATAATGAAAAAGGGAAAGTAAATAAATCATACCTTTGAAGTTTAGGTATTTCTTTTCTTTGAAATTTTTGCAGGCTTTTTCATTTTTCATTGAACCCGTATCGTTAGTATTCTCCATATATATATATAACAATTTAAAGAAAATGCGAGGATAAAATCTAAGATAAGTATTAACTATAACAATTAAAATTAACTTTACACTACACATATGAATTACTAACATATTAAAAATAATTTAACTAACAGATTAACAATTTTACAACTTAAAACAATACAGAATAAAATAAAAACATACTAAAGAAAACTAACATCCTATTTAACATAAAAACAAATGCAATTAACTAACAAAAAAACAAAAACTAAACTACTATAACAATTCAAGCAAATAATCTAACAAACATCCAATGTCTCAAAACATAAAGTATCGAATATTACAAATATATAAAGTCTTTAAAATAACTTAACATCAAACAAATAAAACAAATAAAGTCCTAATCTTCAAGCATCAAAGTCCTGTGCTATATCATCTCCTCCTTGATCCGTAGGCCGAGAAGACCGAGCAGATGATACCGTGAATATCTGGGGCATTCGGGAAAGACAACATCTAAATCACCACTCCTATAACGACGTTCAGCTTCATAGTATGCAATCTCGTATTCCGAATGTCGCTGGAGATATTCGCTATCATAATCATGTCTCCTCTCCAGATTATTAATTCTTTGATCAAAATGATCAAATCTTCTCCCATTGTTTCTCCAAACTCGCTCAAAACTTCTTCTATGCAGTTGTCAATTCATTCATCGGATCTTGTAAGGTAGGGGTGGTAGGCTCGGGAGGTTCATGGCTAGTAGAGGGTATATCTCTACTCGATCGAGTGAAATAACTTCTTACTCCTCGCTCTCCACCCTTCATGAGATTCATACTTCTTAATATTGGCGACTGTGAGTGGTTTCATTGGTTCTACCCATTCTTCATTATTCTACGCCTCAACTCCAGAGAGTTGGCAAAGTGAAAAAATTAATCCAGGGTGTCCCAATCCAGCTCCACTCTAATTTCGAGGAGTGGCCAGGATGTTTCGATAAATAATTTTCCCGATGTTGATGCTTCTATTATTCGAATACGTAAATTCGAATTGCTCTATCTCGTGTTACCTCACTCGTGGTGATAAGTGGGTAACGTAGTAGAACAAATAAAATAATTCCGAAGCTTTGGAGACTCGCATTTAATTTAGAAAGAGGAAAATTCACTCTTTCTCGTCGCTTAATTTTCCAAACTCCGGTCCCATTAGTGAGAAAGTTAATGACTTCCTCCAAAGTGGTCCTTCCATCGTTCCAAAGTTTCATACTCGCTAAAGTGCGAGTCATGAACTTCATAGAATGCGTTAATTCTTGCAGCATTGAATTCTACAAAAAACCCTCGTACCTTTACTGGTGCATCTTCAGCGGCAGTCAAATTGGCATAAAATTCTTTAACCACTTCTACAGCTGCTCTATATTGAACGTAACAGAAATTCTCCCAACCTCGTTCCTTAATAATCCGCTCTACTTCTCCTCCCGGATTTTTGAAAACCCGATCCGCAATGCACTTTCTTCCTTGAATATTTTCAAAATATTTAGTCTGTGCTCATGCATTGATGAATCGGTCCTCGTCGAATTCAACTCGACGTTTTTGTCGTGGAGCCATACGATCGATCTGTGAAAATCATGAAAATTTTCACTAAACTTAAAAATAATCCTAAGAAGGCTTCCTACAACATTTATAAGCAATTTAAATTAAATTCCATGGATTTCCACTGAATATTTCTTCCATATTTTGATTTTTCCCAAAATTTGCAATGTGGTGAAAATACACGGTAAAAATAAAAAATTTTTGCATAGGAGTGAAGCACTTACTAAGAGAAGATGAAATCCGGTGTTTTTGAGTGATGAAATCACCTCTAAATTCAAGATCTCTCAAGCCCTAGGTCGGTTTTTGCGAAAATGAGAGGTTGGGGATGATGAATAGTGTTTTTGACCGGTCAAATATATGTTTTTCCCGACCTCGCTGTCAGCGAGATTTTTCTCGCCGTCGGCGAGCTAATATTTTTCGGAACCAAAAACTCTCGGGAAAAATCCGCTGTCGGCGAGAAATTCTTCGCTGTCTGCGAGATCGATCTCGCTGTCGGCAGGATTTTTCTCGCCGTCGGCGAGATTCCAAAAATTTAAAATTTTTTAAAATTCGTCACTCATTTTCGTCCTTAATTTGCCTTATATTATATTTCCGATCACATCATTTATTAATTTAATATGAAGATTAGCTACTTATATACAAACAAATTCACACAACACAACAAATTAACTTTAATATTGAAATCCATGAGATATACAAACTAACATAATTTTAGACTCTATAATCAAACTTCAAACTTCAATCCTTACTACTAATCAAGCATCGCAAACCAATCCACGACACACTAAATGCCGATACAAAACTATGACGCATATCTCAATTAAGTTTGAGATATTCAAATCATCACTCCACACATAATAAAATCTAAATCAAATCAAATAACATCAATACAAACATACTATGGAAATCTTTACTACTACTCTTCAAGGTCAGAATCTTCATCTTCTTGATAATTCCGATATGACGATGATGCACAAATAAGTTATAGAAAGGCCCGAAGGGAAATTCCAAAGCGCATTCTTCAATGATCCAACCCTTCGTCTCGCAAATGAAGAAAGCTAGCTTCCGAGTGTCCGTAATGATCAAAGTATTCCTTCATCCTCCGACCAATGTGATCAAATAAATCGGATATATTGTCGATCGAATCTCTCACTTTCTCGCAGCTTCTTTCTCCATTCCTTTAATTTTCTTCAAAAGTAACTCGTTTTATCTGAAATAGGCCTTGCTATAGGATTATTATGTGAAGCTCTATCATAGATAAATGTAATGTCTTCATTATTGTCCAAAGTAGGGAACATATCTGTAGGATCAAGCGGCTTCCAAGGTAACAGAACCTTTTCCCAAGCTTCATAAGAAACCTGGTACTGACTGCATAAAGCAAAAATAGTAGATGGGTGTCCTAGTCCGTGAACTGACCCATGTACAATTAAACCCAATATAGACTTAACAATTATTGATCCAACATCAATAGGTAATCCACTTTGAATACAATAATTCAATATAGCGCATTCCTTCGAAACCTTGTTTACCCTCATAGTAGGTAACAATTTAGATGAGATGAAAAAGTGCCAGCGCTTTGAGACGAGATTCAAAAGTGATGCGGAGAAACTAACATACCCGTCTTCACGCATTTCCCGTCTTCCGGTTCATCGACTCAAATATTGAAATATCTCATTCATATTATATCGAGAAGGCACAAAATTTGAATAGTGACATACCGGGGTGTTTTCTATAGAGAATAATTCATTTACTCTTGATGGAGTAAATGTCACCCATCTTCCTCGGACGTAGACATTCCCATTGTTGATCGCATGTAAGTTAGATTAGAACTCTTTCACAACTGGAATAACAACAGGAGACGTAGTGTAACAAAATACCTCCCAGTGCCGCTGCGCGATTGTTTCTTCTATCTTTGTAGTGGGATTCTCTAATCCTCGATTGACAAATCCCCGTTCCTTGATAACTCTTTTCTTTATCAAAGCCTTGTTGAAGATCCGCTGCGCTTCCACACTCACAAATTTCCTCCGGTTAAACACTCCGCATTTAGAGGAATCTAAGAATTTGGAGGCCATTATGGTGAATGGAATGAATTCTAGTGAAGAAGGCAGACTTAGAGTGGTTTAAGAATGGGTTTTCACAAAGGAATTGGTGTTAAAACCGTCCAAATCGGCATTCAAAGTATAAATAACTCATCTTTATAACTTCCTCGCTGTCGGCGAGGACGTTTCTCGCCGTCGGCGACTTAGTTATAAAAACGTCCTTTCCGGTTCTCGCTGTCGGCGAGGATGTTTCTCGCTGTCAGCGATCTCGATAAATAAACTAAATCTAATTTAGACGCGAACCTCGCTGTCGGCGAGTATCGACCTCGCCGTCGGCGAGTATCGACCTCGCCGTCGGCGAGATTCCAAAATAATGTCCAATTTCGCTCTAAATTGAATAATTTCTTTTCTCATCATAATGGTTCGATTATGTGATGATTCTTAATAATAATTGAGTAGAAATAATAATTTCATTTTTTCTTTATAAATTCTATCTTTATCATAGGATTCATTTCTTAATTCTTCTAATTCGTTCATCTGCAACAATCTCTTCTCACCTGCATCTTTTAAATTATAATTGAATTCCTTAATTGCCCAATACGCTTTGTGTTCTAATTTAACTGGTAAGTGACAAGTTTTTCCAAAAATAAGTCTGTAAGGAGTCATTCCAATCGGGGTTTTATAAGCAGTCATGTATGCCCATAATGCAGTGTCTAGTCTTGTAGACCAATCTAACCTACTAGGGTTTACAGTCTTTTCTAAAATACGTTTAATTTCTCGATTAGAAACTTCAGCTAATCCACTGGTTTGTGGATGATAAGCAGTTGATATTTTATGAATAATATTAAATTTTTCTGCTAATTTCTGAATATATTTATTCCTAAAATGGGATCCCCCATCAGTGATGATCATTCTCGGCATTCCATATCTTGTGAAAATATTTTTTATTAAAATTTTGAAACACTTTAGCATCACAACGAGGTAAAGCTTGTGCTTCAATCCATTTAGAAACATAATCAACATCAACTAATATATATGAGTTTCCAAATGAAGGTATAAATGGTTCCATGAAATCTAATCCCCAAACATCAAAAATTTCAACTTCTAATATAAAATTCAGAGGCATTTCACTTCTTCTAGAAATATTACCTACTCGTTGGCATTTATCGCAAGTTTTGATATATTTATAAACATCTCTAAAAAGTGTAGGCCAATAAAATCCAGATTGTAGAATTTTGAAAGCAGTTTTATCTGTCCCAAAATATCCTCCAAATTCAGAATCGTGACATTTTTGAATGATCTGTTCAGTTTCTTCTTAAGGCACACATCTTCTAATTATTAGATCCTTACATTTCTTATATAAATATGGTTCATCCCAAAAATATATTTTAGCATCATGAATGAATTTTTTCTATTGTTGGAGAGTTAGCATGGGTGGTAAAATATCACTTACAATATAATTTACTATATCAGCATACCATGGTATTTTTCACTCATTTATATTATAAAGTTGTTCGTCAGGAAAACTGTCTGTAATTTCATTGTCAGTGTCAGATAATTCACAATATTCTAATCTTGATAAATGATCTGCAATTTGAATATCAGCTCCTTTTCTATTACTTATTTCAAAATCAAATTCTTGCATTAATAATATTCATCTGATTAATCGTGGTTTGGTATCCTTCTTTTGCATTAAATATTTAATAGCAGAATGATCAGTATGCACAATACATTTAGTTCCAATTAAATAAGATCTAAATTTATCAAAAACATATACAATTGCTAATAATTCTTTTTTAGTAACTGTATAGTTAATTTCAGCATGATTGAGAGTTTTACTAGCATAATATATGACTTTGAAAATTTTATCATATCTTTGTCCAAGAACAGCTCCTACAAGATAATCACTAGCATCACACATAAGTTCAAATGGTTTCTCCCAATAAGGTGAAACTATTATAGATGCTGTGATTAATTTATCTTTTAATAATTCAAAAGCTCTTAAGCATTCATCGAGAAATTCAAATTTCTTGTCCTTTTCTAAAGGTTGGCATGGAGGTTTAGTAATTTTTGAAAAATCTTTTATATAGCGTCCGTAAAATCCAGCATGTCTAATAAAACTTCTTACCCCTCTCACTGTAGTAGGAGGTGGTAATTTAGCTTTTGCTTGAATTTTTGCAGGGTCTACTTCCATGCCATTTTCTGAAATTTTATGCCCTGATACAGTTCCTCCTGCAACCATAAATTGACATTTCTCCTAATTTAGAACTAAGTTAGTTATTCGCATACCTCTAAGAATTTTTCAAGATAATTCAAGCATGCGTCAAATGATGTTTCAAATACAGAGAAATCATCCATAAAATACTTCTATTCCATCATCAATTAATTTATTAAATATAGACATCATACATCTCTGGAATGTTGTAGGTGCATTACATAATCCAAAAGACATTCTTCAAAAAGCAAATGTTCCATAAGGACTGGTAAATGTTGTTTTCTCTTGATCCTCAGGAGCAATCGGAATTTGATGATAACCGGTATATCCATCTAAATAATAAAAATATTTGTGCCCGGCTAGTCTATCTAACATTTGGTCTAGAAATGGTAAAGGGAAGTGATCTTTCCTGGTGGCTGAATTTAATTTTCTATAGTCAATACATATACACTAACCAGTAACTTGTCTTATAGGTATTAAATCATTATTTTCATTAGCTTCAATGATCACTCCTCCTTTCTTAGGAACACAATGAATTGGGCTTACCCAAGCACTGTCCGAAATAGGATATATAATACCATTGTCTAACCATTTCAATATTTCTTTCTTGACTATTTCTTTCATTATTGGATTTAATTTCCTTTTGGGATCAACTCTTAGTTTATGTTCATTATCTAAAATAATTCTGTGCATACAGATTGAAAGACTAATTCCTTTAATATCTGCTAAGGTCCAACCAAATGTTTTCTTATACTTTTTAATATATCAAGAAGTTTTTGATCTTGCAATTTGTTTATTTCTGCCGATATAATAACCGGTAGGGTTGAAGAGTTACCTAAATAAGCATACTTCAAATGAGTAGGTAAAATTTTTAATTCAAGTTCAGGAGGTTTAATAATCGACGGAACTATATTCTTTTCAGCGTTGTCTGTATTGTCCAACATTTCAAATCTTTCTTGTATATAATCTAATTCTTCGTCATATGTTTCTTCAATTAATTCCGTATTTTCTATTTCTAGTTTTTCTTCAAAGTATTCTTTAAAATGTTCATTATGCAAATGTTCAAGAATGTCCATTCGAAAACATTCATCATCTTTTTCTATAGCAGGATATTCCATTGATTTTGTAATGTTAAAAGTTACTTTTTGATCGTTTACTCTCATAGTTAATTCTCATTTCTGAACATCAATCATAGCTTTTCCAGTAGCTAAGAAGGTTCTTCCTAAAATTATGGGTATTTCTTTATCTTTTTCCATATCTAAAACAATAAAATCCAATGGGAAGATAAATTTATCCACTTTTACTAACACATCTTCAATAACTCCTTTAGGAGATGTCACTGAACGATCAACTAACTGAAGGGTTACTGAAGTAAATGAAACTTCTCCCAATCTTAATCTTTTAAAATTGATAAAGGCATAAGATTTATGCTGGCTCCTAAGTCACTTAAAGCTTTTCCATAAAATTTTTCTCCAATAGCGCAAGGTATAGTAAAACTACCAGGATCTTTTAATTTCTCAGGAAGCTTTTTCTGAATAATTGCACTACACTCTTCGCTAAGTGCAACAGTTTCATTGTCTATGAACTTTTTTTTTATTTAAAATATCTTTCATAAATTTCACATAATTAGGCATTTGTTCTAATGCTTCTACAAAAGGAATATTTACCGTTAATTTCTTTAGGATTTCAAGAAACTTAGAAAATTGCTTATCTTTTTTATGTTGCTTTAGTCGTTGAGGAAATGGTGGTGGTGGTTTTTCTACCGAAATTTTCATAGGTATTAGTGGATATTCTTCATTTTGATCTTGCTGTTTCTTCTCTTTTTCAATTTCTGTTTCCTCGTTCTGACTTTCCATTTCTTTTTGCATTTTTGTTTCAACTTCTTTACCACTTCTTAACTGTATCACTTTAATTTGTTCTTTTCCTTGATCTTTAGGATTTATTTTTACATTAATAGGAAAAGTTCCAAGAATTCTATTATTAAGTGCAGTAGCGATATGTCCAAGTTGAGTTTCAATATTTTTAATTGCAGCTCCTTGATCTTGTAATTGATTTCCTTGAATTTGTAGTTGATTACCTTGATTTTGCAAATGTTGCCCCATATTTAATATTAATTCCTCCATAGATAACTTCTTATCCTTAAATTGAGAATTATTAGTAAATCCAGGTGGATAAGAAGGTTTATAATTAGAATTTCCTTGGTTAGATGGATTTCCTACTGGGTTTACTGAGTTGTTCATCCATTGCTGAATTAGCAGAGTTGTTATTCCAATTAAAATTTGGATGGTTCTTCCAACCAGGGTTATAATAATTTGCATAAGGATTATTGGGTCGGTTATTAATAGCATTTAAAGTTTCGTATGAAGGTTGAGCGTCTATAAATTGTCCAGACGAATTTTCTTCTATAGTATTAGGAGAATAATTCGTTCCAAAATGATCTAATTTCTTGGATATAGCAGCAATTTAAGAAGCTAACATAGATATTGCATCAGAGTCATGTATACTGGCTATTTTTTAGGATTTAACCTTTTAGAAGGCCATTGAAAATTATTAGTAGCCATTTATTGAATTAATGAATAAGACTCATCAAATGGTTTTGACATTAATGATCCTCCAGCAGCAGCATCTATAATAGATCTAAGAGATCCTATAAATCCATTATGAAAAGTTTGTATAATTAACCAATCTGGTAACGCATGGTGTGGGCATTTCTTAAAAAGATCTTTAAATCTCTCCCAAGCTTCGTATATTGATTCCCCGTCAAACAGACTAAAAGAATTTATGTCATTTCTAAGTTTTGCAGTTTTTGAAGGAGGAAAATATTTGGATAGAAATTTTTGTGATAATTCTCCCCAAGTTTTAATAGATCCAGGTGCTATTGAATTTAACCACATTTTAGCCTTATCCCTTAAAGAAAAAGGAAAAAGTCTAAGTCTAACAGTGTCATTAGATACTCCATCATATTTAAAAGTAGCACATAGTTCTAAAAAATTAGCAAGATGTAAATTAGGATCTTCGTTTGGTGAACCACTAAATTGATTATTTTATACCATTTGGATAATTGCAGGTTTAAGCTCAAATGAATTAGCCGCTACATCAGGGTTTTGGATAGTTAAGTGAATTTCATCTAATGTAGGGTTAGCGTAATCTCTTAAAGGTCTTGGTTGGTTTGTATTTTCAATTGCTGGATTATTTGCCATTTGAGTTAAATTTATAATTTCTCTTTTCTGTTTTCTAATTCTTTTAATAGTGTGCTCTAATTCTGAATCGTAAGAGATTAAATTTTCGGTTCCAAATTTACGCATACAATTTTAAGTAAAATTTAAAAATAGTCCGTTACTCTAGTAATTATCTTAGTGATTACCTTAATAATTACTTTTACTTCCCCGGCAACGGCGCCAAAAACTTGATCGCACGGTAGTAATTGTTATAAATATAAGTATTTAGCACGATTACTAAGAGATATAATTCCCTAGCAATAACACTAAAAACTTGACCTGTTCGGGGAAGAGCAGGGCGGAAATTTGAGGGTATATATGTTTGTTAAGCTTTATAAATGTTTTTCGAGTAAAATAGTAATTGTACTCCCTCCCCTATTTATCAACGCAAGTATACGTATCGCTTAAGTAATAAAGGGCTCTAATGGAGTCCTAGATATCGATCCCACAAGGAAGTTAGAGATTTAAGGACTAAATTCAGTAATTATAATTACTAATCTAGCATACGGAAATTAAGAACGCTTATACTAAAAACTATTACTTAACGATTAAATAGAAGATTGCAATTTAGAAAAGTATCTTTCTCCTTGTTAAGGGAATTAAATGAATGAAAAATTAAATGAGTTTAGAATTATATTGTGCCAAATAGGATCATTTCTATTCTTTACCCTTTGGTCCAGGTGTAAAGAACATTGACTAATCTTATGTTTGGTTACTGAACCTGCGGCTAGGCTGAGAGGATACCGGCTGCCACATCAGAGCTCCCACGTTCCCCTCGCCTGAGAACTAACATCTACACTTCAGCTCCCAAACAATAGGACCAAATTGAATATTTTAGTCTGTCACACTAAAATGTCCAATTCGACGCCCGATAATTAATATTTTGTTATTTATTTGCACGCTCCTTCTAAGGATTTTGACATCCCTGAATATTGGATGTAATCTTTACTATAGTTGATAATTCAACATATGTTAACAATTCAATTGGCCAAATTAAAACTAAATTAAGATTTAAGTAAAAAGATTATCACAAAATTTATTTAGTATTGTTAGGCACAACTACTTTAATTCTTCATTTCACAAAATCTCATCAATAAGGAGAAGGACTAAGAAAACTACTCAGAATGCATAGGAAGAATAACACAAAACTTGGATTTCATTTAAAGTTCTAAAACAATAAACAAATATACTTATCTCGAACCTTCTTCCCAATCAGACTCCTTGAAGTTCCTTTGACTCTTCTTTTTTTGTACAACACACTTCAAATACTCACTAAGACACTAACTTAAAAACTCTTAAACACACTACTGACTTTCAGATTACACTTAAATGACACTTAACGACACACCTCATGACACAAAAATCGTTTCTATATATAGAAGGAGTCATATTTCCAAAGGTTGCTTAAGCACCTCTTCAAAAAGCGTCCAGATTCAACGTATTTGGCTTGAATCAACTGTCTCACCATCGGCGGGCTCAATCTCGCCGTCGGTGGGCTTCTAGAAGAATGGATAGCCGCTCATGCTCTCTGTCGGTGGGCTCGATCTCGCCGTCAGCGGGCTCCTTTCAAATATTTTCAAATGCTCTCGGGAAAATCTCGCCGTCGGCGGCCTCTTCCTCGACGTCGGCGGGATAGTTCAATTTTCATTTATTTTAGTCCTTTTTGTTCCAGATTTGCTCCTTTTTAATCTTTTTGCTCCCATTACCAATAAATCTTTATTCCTGCATTATACCTTTCCTTAAAGTGCAATTTCATATAAAATGGGTATGAATTTCTTAATACATTTTCTTGTGGTCAGTTATCGATCCTACGAGGAAAATTGGAACAATTCAAAGTGTAGTTTAGCAATAAAATCCAATACTCAATTCACAATGTAAGTTCAGGCAATATATAAGTTGCTAATGTAATGATTTCTAAAACTAAAATTACTTTCTACATTAACTAACACAGACTAAGTTTTGTATTGAAATGTTTAAATATGAAAATTCATATTTTCCCTTACAATGATATTATGATGAGTGAATAATATAAATTGATAAAGTTTTGTATTGTGTCAAACATGAGCATTTATATTCTTTACCCTCTTCAGAGTACCCCCTCTTCCGAGTTATTTAAAGAACATTGGCAAATTATAGACTTAGTCCTTAAATCCATGATTAGGCTGGGAGGATACTAGCTCTTACTTCAGCGCTCCTACTCATTTTCACCCGAAGGTTAACCCTTGCTTTATTACCAAACACTAGGACCAAATTGTGAATTTCAGCCCGTCACCCTAGAATCTCCAATTCAACGCCCATCAAAATACATTTATCTATTTATTTGAACTCAACCTCCATGAACTACGTAACTCGTTCAAGGACATTGAATGAATTCTCCACTTTTGTTGTAGAACACTTAGACCTTTCAAATTGAATCTTTCACAACAAGTTTTAACAATTCAATTGGCCAGATCGAAAAGTAAATGAAGTACAAAGTGAAAAATCATCATAATTTCTTAACATTTAAATGACACATCAAATCTACATCACCACTTCACCACATCACATTGCAAAGAGAAAGACAAAGAAAACTACTCAAAATTCATGAGGAAGATACAATAAAACATGGATTTTATTTATAAAAGCAATGTCATACAAACCATAAGAAGTAAATACGACTTATCTCAATCTCTTCCCCAACTAAGTCCCTTGAAGTTCCTTTGAATCATTTTCTCTCTTCACAACAATACTCAATTCCCTCTTTAGAATAGTAACAAAGAAGCAAACTCTCACTTTCCTCATTCTCCTACACTCTTTAGAGAAGAATCTCTCACAAAACAAGACTTCTACACATTATACTCACTTCTACACTAACTCTCCAAAACCTTAACACACTTTAATCTCTCCCAAAAGACACTTCTTCCCCTGCTCCTCTTCAAAAGGGCATCCATAACTATCTAAAATAAGTTAGAAACAAATTTCCCAAGAGTTTCCTCAAGCAACTCTTCAAAAATTGTCAGATGCATTGAATTTGATCTCCACTGACTTCAGGGTGCCATCGACGCTAGATAGGGTGCCGTCGGCTCCCTATTGCTAAATTAATTACAATGCTCTCTAGATTTTGGTGTCGACAGCATCCATTCTGGAGCCATCGATGCCAGTAAGCTGAATTCTTCATTTTGCCTCTTTTTGCTCCAAATTCATTCTTTTTTTGTTTTCTTTCACTCCAAACACCTAAAATCATCATACCTACAACAAAACATGAAAAATACATTCCTTTAAAGTGCAACAACACCAAAAATAGGTAAAATTTATATATATAAAAACTAACATATTTTTTGTTTATCAGAATCCCCCAAACTTAACCATTACTTGTCCTCAAGTAATTCTTTTACTACATACATATATAACTCATAGTAGTGAATGTTTACTTTAAGAATGCTACAATTTTTTTATTTAAATGAATATAATAGTAAGATTCTAAGAAAAATATTCAGTAACTTAAGTCAAATGATGAAGAACGTAATACTTAGCTTTTTCCCTTTGAAATAAAGATGAAGATCTCTACCATAATTTTTTTTGCTGATCCATGCAATGCTAAACATTCTGTTACAAATTCTCTCAAAATTTCCTCACCAATCTCTCCAAATATGTAGAAATATACATTTCTGCTCCTATTCTAAGATCTCTAAACATTCTCCATGTTTTCCCACTCACACACACACTTTTTCTGACATAAAATCAGTCTATTATAGTGTAGGGATGAATTTCCCAAGAGTTGCCTCAAGAAACCTTCCAAAAAACCCTATAGATTCAATTTATCTAGCCAATAGCCATCCCTGGTGCCGTCGGCGCCGTTTTTGGGCACTATCGGCACCCAAAATCGTCGCACTAAGGATTCTAGCGCCATCGGTGCCCTATCAGGCGCTGCTAGCGCCACTCTATGCAGCTCGACCGTTTTGCTCCGTTTGACTCCGTTTCTTCCCGTTATAGTTGCGTTGTATTCCTAACATCTTCCTCTGCAATATAAGCATATAAACAACCTTTCTTTAAAGTGTAATTTCATTCAAAAATATGCAAGAAGAGTAAAGTAGATTAAGCATAGAAAGACATCGAAGTTTGTCAGGTCATAATTTTCTTTCTTGCTCGTTTTTGCTCCAAATTGTACTGTTTTTGCTTCTTTTTCTCCAAAAGTCCATTTCTTGTATGTAAAACCAACAACATGCAAAATACCTTTCTTTAAAGTGCAATATCATCAAAAACTTGATGCGCCTCTGGCGTGTGCTATTTTTCTGCTTGTTTTATGTTCGTAAGTACGAGCACACACTAGAAGTTCTACGTAAGTATATATATATTGTTCAAGTAATACAAGACTCTAGTGGAGTCCCGTTTATCGATCCTAAAGGGAAACGAGGTAAGAGGTCCTTAGTCAAATTCTAGTCTACTACTATCAGCCCTTAGTTTGGAAGATCGATTTAAGTGGTTTTTCTAACAAATACTTCTAAAGGTAAGTCTTAAGATTTAAATAACTAATAACTACTTATAAATGAAAATATTAATTATAAATATAACCCTTTCTGGATGAATTGGTTTGGTGAATTTTGAGATGTTAAAAACTACTATTCTTATGTAGTGAATTGGATAAAGTTTAAAAATGAGATACATTAAATATTCTATGTGCCAAATATGAGAATCATATTCTTTAACCTCTTCCGAGTGCATAAAGAACATTAACTAATCTAGAGTTTGGTCCCCAAATCCGTGGCTAAACTGAGAGGATACTGGCTCTCACTGTAGAGCTCTCACTTTCCCTCGCGTTAGGGCTAACATCTCGCTTTAGTTTCCACACACTCGGACCAAATTGAGGATTTTAGTCTGTCACTCTAAAATCACCAATTCTACGCCCATTATATTTCTCTATTTATTTGCACTCAACCCCCATGGACTACTCACTCATCCATGAAATTTGAATGTGGTTCTACTTTGTTGAGAATTACACTGCCCTCTCGGGTCATAATGCAATTACAACAAATTTTAACACTATAATGGGCCAACATTGTAATGTAAATGAAGTTCAAGTAAAAACTATCACATTTATAATTAAGACCTCTTCTAACATGCATCCCAAAATCCTAAACATGAATCCTACTCATTAAAAAAAGTAAAATGAAAACAATGACATAATCTTCTCATGTCACTGTTTCCAAATAAGAAGAAAGAGAAAAAAATATACATCATAAAAGAACGAACAAAACATAATAGAAAACATCATTTTATCAAATAAAATCCACTAGATAAGTGTTTACAAAATCATAAGATAATGAAGAACACAATACTTAGTTTTTTCCCCTTGAAAGATGAAGATCTCTCCCACAAATTCTCCCACTGATCCATGTAATGCTAGAACATTCCCTTACAGATTCTCTCAAAATCCCATTACCAATCTTTCTAAAAAGATAGAAATCTACGTTTCTACTCCTATTCTAATGTATCTAAACATTCTCTATGTTTTCCCACTCTCACACACACTTTTTCTGACATAAATACAATCTATTATAGTGTAGAGACAAATTTCCCAAGAGTTGCCTCAAGAAACCTTCCAAAAAATGTCTAGATTCAATGTATAGGATCAATAACCATCCTTGGCGCTGTCGGTGCCATTTTTGGGCGTTGTCAGCACCCAACATCGTCGCTCTTAGGATTTTGGTGTCGTTAGCGCCCTATCAGGCACCATCGGTGCCACTCTGCCCAGCTGCACCATTTTGCTCTGGTTGGCTCCGTTTTAGCTCTGTTTCTCCCCGTTTCAATAGCGTTGCATTCCTAACATGTTCACCTACAAGATAAGCATTAAACAACCTTTTTTTAGGTGTAATTTTATTCAAAAATATGCAAGAAGTGTAAAGTAGATTAAGCATACAAAGACATATCGAAATGTGTCAGATCAGAATTTTCTTTCTTGCTAGTTTTTGCTCCAAATTGCACCGTTTTTACTTCTTTTTCTCCAAAAGTCTATTTTTTATCTAAAACCAAAAACATGCAAAATACATTTCTTTAAAGTGCAATATCATTAAAATTAAGCATAAAATGTATATGAAAAATCAATCATTTTTTAGGCGTGTCAGATACTCTATACCACTTTGAGGGGTTTGAACCTCAGATGGTTTAATGGCCTCCCGAAAAGAGTTATCACCTTCTTTGGTTTTTTAAGAAGCTATTTTTGGTGCAATTCTCTAGCGCAAAGAAGCCCTGAAAGGAATTACAAACATTATGGCACTGAAGTGTTGGTCATATGTGATATTAACCGATGGTTATTTGATAATTATAACCTATTGTTTTGGTCATTGGTTATAAAGTTATTTAAGACCGATAGTATAAGACTAACGGAAAGTTGCCAAAAAAACACTGTTTATACATGGACCATTGCTGAAATTCCTTATTTCATTCTCCCTCATGTATGCTCCATCCTTGAATATTCTCCACAACCCTACAACCACATTTTACGTATAGTGTGCCTTTTGTTGATTTCATATAGTCAAATCAAAGGTAATATCAAATATAATCTTTGTTTATATTTTCATTTAATTTGATGTGTTAGTTTTTTTTTTTTCTTTTTTGCATTTTGTGTCCTTGTGTTTGGCCAAAAATCAAAATTTTTAGTTTGTTTTCTATGTTTTACATGATTTATTTGATTATTACATGCTTAGGGCGCATCTATTAGGTTTTCTCACTTCTAAGACCTAATTTTATGTAAACGTTTGATGCCTAACACAAAAATTATTTTTGAGGCCATTTACATGTATAACACACAAAACATTGCTTCTTAAAAATGTAACACATACACTCTTTCATTTATTTTTAGATGGTGTAGAGTACTATGAACAGGATTTAGATATAGATTTAACTTAAGTCCATGCAAACCAATGCTCCGTCAAATCATATTTTCATGAATTTATTCTTTTTTTTCTCACATTCCATGTATTTCGGGGCATAAGTCCAATTTTATTAAATCCCATTATGAGGCGGATTTACTCTGTCGTCGCTCTCCATGTAACAAATTCAAAGCCAGATTTTATAAATTCAAATTTATCAAATTTGCTAAATCCTATTTTACATTAATCTATGTTGCAGCTGAACATCACCTTATAATTCTCACATGAATAAAAATTTCATCATAAAACACCAACCAATGTATTTTTTTTAAAAAAATTCTTATTGGTTTGATCTTGACACACATACATTGATATATGAGTTTAGTAATTCAAAAACTAGCACATTAGTGCTAGATTTTGTAAATATCAATATTTCATGAACTATTTAAGTGATTATCCATGTGTATGATCCTTTTTAAATGCAAAATAACATGCATAACACATAAATATTATGTTTTTATTGGTCCTTAAAGGCATACACGACTAGAGAGAGAGTAGTCTTGGATGGTTTGGTCATCGACCATCTGCTGATTGCTTTTGGCTTCTTTAAACTTGAAGTCTCCAATTTTCATAGCACACAAATTTTCACTTTGGGGGACATAACTGTGAGTTGAATTTTAGGGCAGCAGCAGATTGTTGCACTTTCAATCATAGAAACCACATAAATTACCAACACTGAGGTTAGTAAGAAGATGATTAAGTTTTATGGATTTATGGCAGAATCAGGTAAGAAATAAGCGATTAAAAAGCTTCATAGTAATAGTAAGAGTGCAATTCTCTTACCAGAAATACTATTTTTCAAGCTATGATAAAACACATTCAAAGGCATCACTTTACACATCACAACTAGAAGATTGACAATTGTTCTTGGAGAAGATACACACAACTCAAAAAATTGTATATATGTTGACAAAGGTGGTAACTACTGAGAAACTGGAGCTATGGTTGGCTTTGGTTGGAGTTTAGAAAGATTGATATTGAGGATGAGCCACACTACAATACATAACTAAGAAAATGGTATAGGTGTTGGTACAGATCTGTGGTACAAGTGTTGGGTGTTATCAGTCTCTAATTGAGAAGGGATTGTGAATCATGGAGCCTGATTGGAAGAATAAGAAGCAGCTAGTTGTGGTAGGGGTGCCTAGCTGCTCGGCCAAAGCAGCGTACCTGTGCTCAGTTCCCGAACGAGCAACACCTCTTGCCATTTTTCAGGGAGCCCTTACGCCCATGTACAAATGAAACGACACCCCCACACCCAGGAGTTGCGTGGGCACACCAACTACTGTTATCTCCACAGTTCAGATTAAATTACATGATTCAAATTGACAATATCTCTAGTGTACAAGGTGAACTCTCACAGGGCTTTTCTGCAGGAGCGGTGAAGTTCCATAGGTAAATTTTGAAGGGTCTTCTCTTGTAAGATCAAGAGAGTACTTGGAGTGAAGTTCTATAAGTTCTAGTGACTATAGAGAGAAGATCTAAGTGTTGAAATTTCTATACTTTTCTTTCATTCATAGTGAAATTGCTTGGTGGTGTAGTTTTTTCC
Organism: Papilionanthe hookeriana x Papilionanthe teres; assembly: GCA_022702705.1. Taxonomy (NCBI): domain Eukaryota; kingdom Viridiplantae; phylum Streptophyta; class Magnoliopsida; order Asparagales; family Orchidaceae; genus Papilionanthe; species Papilionanthe hookeriana x Papilionanthe teres. Next base: position 75,009,574 of record CM040423.1, read on the forward strand.
CATTCTTGGGTTTTTCTGTGATTGTTTTTGTTGTGCTTTTGTATGATTTTTTTTTTCAGTTTTTTAAATTTTTTTATCATATTTTCATGGTATAATTTTGATTTATAATTGATTGAAGCCCAAGATTTATATTCCATTATAAGTCTGAAGAAAGAAGAAGCTTTGGACAAGAAAAATGATTCTGTTATAATATATGATGCAATGAAATGGACTCAATAATATTACATCTGTCGTTGATTGCAAGCATTATGTGTTTTTTAAAAACGGTTATTACATTAGAATATTCAGATATAATTTATATTTGACGGGTTTAAAAACTATCAAATTACTTTAAAGATTGAATTCTTTATAAATAGAAATGGTATCAAAATAAAGCTAATAGTTTTTATGCAAAATTTGATTAAATTATCAAATAATATATTATATATATATATATATCTACATGTATAAAGACATTTGGTTGAATCAAACAGTCCCAAGTTGGTAAAAAATTTGCGTACGTAAGGCATACGCAGCTCTGCGTACGTACGTCCAGCATGTTACATAGAGGTTATTCAGAAGGTATTGGGGGTATTTTCGTGTTTTATCGCCTGTGACCTCTGTGTAACCTGCCTGTAACTTTCCTGTAACATCTTTATATTTGTAAGTTACAGATAGGTTACATGGAGGTTATACGTACGTGACCATCTCCCATTGGATGACGTACGCAGCGCTGCGTACGTTTTATGAATGCAAATTTCTTCCCCCAAGTTGGGCGCATGACAACAGCTCAATTCTATTTAAAAAGAACAAATTCCTAGGGCAAGAAGGACCGGCTGGTTAGATTAATACAAGAGACACTAGAACGACCAGCTAAGGTTCGATCTGCTCAACAATTGATCGATCAGGTGGTAGCAGTGACCACTCAGAGGGTAGTAAATGAAAATATTTTACAAGAAAATGCTAAGAGACGAATCACCTGAGACTGATCAAAGATAGCCAGCTGAAAACAAAACTATTAAGAGTGTACCAGTCATTTTACAAATGATTATAAATTTTTATAGCTATATGAATAATAAATGTAAGTTGGGAGACCCAAAGAGAAAAGATTCACCCATGTTCAAACGTATATTTTCTTCCTATGTGATTCAATATATATATATATATATACACACATACATACATACATGGTTTAGAAAATCAAAGCGGCAGGTTCGATGGTGAGCTAACAATTGGTCCGACTCTGCTTGGAATAAAAAACCCCTCTAGCAAAAAACTGCCTAAAACTAGGTTAAGCTGGCAAACCGGGTTCTTTTGGTACCATTCGGTTCACGAGCAATTACATACATACTACCCAATGTTATGTATTATACATACCTAACACCTAAACTCTATTTTTTTTACATTTATACCACCCAAATCACTCGTATCATATAAAAAAATCATTATTATAAAGAATTTAATTTACATACATGTCACTTAATTTTATATATTTACACGTCTAACACCTAAATTCTTTTTATTTTACATTTATACAACCAAAATTATCCATATAACATAAAACATATCACTATTTTAATTTTTAAAAAGTGAAAAACATATTAAAATGAGATGTTAAAATTGAATTTTAGGTTTTAGTTATTTAAATACATGTGAATTGTGTAGGAAGTAAACCTTATATATTATCATTATTAAATATATTTATAATTTATTAGGTCATATGGTTCAACCCTCTGATTCAACTCTGATTCAATCTTGTTCAATATTGGATTCAAATTTCACATGTTTAATAGATACGTTAATATTATCTATTAGTTAACCAACAGTTTGGGATGGATGTGGATGGATGGCCAAAGAGTCAATGAGAAGACTAGGATGGATGGGAAAGAGTGTGGCGGCCACACGCCGGTAAAATATCTTTTAATCATTTATCAACAATTATTAAACAGCCCTGACTTTATCTGCCAAAATTTAACAAATTTTTGGAGGAATTAATAGCTACTGTTATAATTAATAAATTGACTTATACTTGAAACATATTGTAATCAATAATTAATAATGTAGTTCCCACTAAAATTAATATTTTTGAAACGTGCTGAAGTTTTAATATAATATTTTATTATAGATAGAAAAAATAGCAGTCATTATTTACTTATTTTTGCACTATGCTTCCAATGTTAGAACACAGAGCACATTTGTTATGAAGAACCTTGAGGGATGTTTGTGGGCTATGTTTTTGCTAATTCTTGGCCCTTGATCAGGGAAGTCGGTGAGAAGACTTGTGAAATTTAATTATTTTCCTAAGTTAAATTGTGAAGATAGTTGGGTCGATGCCTTTGCTTTGCTCGATTAGTCTTAGTCTTTGGTTCAGGTTATCTACACTCGGCCAGCCTCCACCCTTGATTCAAAGCATTGCATTTGGTCAACTAAAGTGTGTCCTTTGGTCTTCGGTTGGTGGGTCCTCATTCATTGTAGCTTTTTTCTTAAGAGCCACTAGATCTCGTTGGGATTCATATAAACACATTCCTGATGTGTGTGTGAGTATATATATATATATATATATATATATATATATATATATATATATATATATATATATATATAATACTATTATTAATAAATTATTTCTTTCCAAATGCAATCCTAGTCATTCATTTTATTCAACCCAAATGAGATCCTACCCATTCAAGCATTATTTAATTCGGGTAAGTCTATAATTAATCAATCAATCAATCAAATATGTTTCTGGACAAATTCGATTTTCTATTCACGTTTCAGGTTTTAAATTACTCTACACTATTAAAATGGTTATTAGAAATAATAAATATAATATTTCAATACGCATTAAAAATGGGTTTATATTTCGTACATTCCCAAATGAAATATGTATTAAATTTAACCTTTCTGGTTCACGTTTCAGCTACATTTGAGGGAATATAATATAATTAGGAGTTTATAACCTTTCGGGGCATTAGATCATTAAATTATGTCTAGACTCTAATAGCTGTGTGACATGTAGTTGGACCCTATTTACCTTTTAAACATTAGAAGAAAGAAAAAAAAAAAAAAATCAAAAGTACGATCCGAATCCAACCCGAGAAATTATTACTCTCAAAATTTTAATATTTACTGCACGTGGTTTAGCTGAACCACCTTTGTCAAGCTAGGGGTTGGGTAGAAGAAGGGAAGTTTCTGCTACAACGTCTCCCCTGTATAACGCGTCCTTGTTCGAGCTAGAATTTTGAGTAATTTTTTTCTGCATCTTATAGTGGAAGTTTTCTGAGTTAAGGTTCTATGCACTGCTTCTTCCAGGCAACAACTTTCTTAACTTGGTAGGGGTGCAAAACCTGAATGTATTTGAGATCAGTTTACTTCATCAAGCCAGACTTGCCTAATGAGGTCATTATTATCATCATCAAAGGCAATACGTAGTTAAGATATTAAAGTACAAAACAATATACTCACTGTAATTTTTTATGTTAGATAAAATTTGTACATTTAAAAAGGTCTTGTGTACATGAAGTCTTATGTCAGACATCATGTAAAAAATGTTAAATTTATGCTTAATTTTCTTATTTTATTAGCTGTGTATGGTGTGATTAGTTAATTAAAAGAATTGTTTAAAATTCTTAGATTGATGATAATTATGAAAATTTAAATTAGGTTCCTCCAAAATATTTTGAGCTTATGCTAAATTTATGCTATTTTATTGCTATGTATGGTCAATTTTCTTAGGTGAAATTCTTAATTAAGGATTTACCAATGCATATTTGTGATGTTATGAAGTTTTACTTGTACTTTATTTAAGAAGAATTTTATTTATGGATTTAACATGGTGTGTTTGGTTTGATAAATGAAATCCTTATGCGAGGCCTTAAACAATATGGTTTGGTGATGTCCATGATGTTTATGGTAAGACAACTTGACAAAAAGTTTTATTTTGTGCATAATTATTTCATATAATATGGTGTGTACGGTATCATGACTGAAGCATAAAAATGATTTAAGACTGTCAGATTATTGATTTTCTATATTTATGAAATTTCAAGTGAGGTTTATTCAAACAAATCTCCTCCTAGAACTAAATTTATCCGAATTTGTTGTTGCATATGTACAATTTTCTAAAGTGATATTCCAAATGCATGGTATACTTTTGCTTATCTGTGAACATTAAGTAGATTTAGTTGGCTTTTACTTGAAAAAAAAAATAATTTTAATCTAAGAATAAATCGTTTAATATGTTGTGTGAGGTCCGATTATTGAACTGAAAGTCTTATTTATGGCTCTCAAATTATTGATTTGTAACGTTTTGAACATTTAGTTTGGTTCTCTTTAGAATTTTGTTCAATTAAATAACAGTAATTATACTTTACATGTTGTGTATGGTTTATTTCCTGAACCATATACAACGTGTAATTTTTTAGAAATGATGATGTAAATTATATTTGAAATTTTTGGGCTAGACGTAGTGAGAAGAATGTTTAATTCATGCATGAAGTTATCATTTAATCTCTATGTAAGATGTGAACCTTAAGTAAAATTATTAATAAAAAATATTACAGCATGGATTCGTGATCATTATGGAGATTTAAAGTAGGTTTCAACAGACCTGTAAATTTTTGAATTTCTTTTATCTTGTTATTGTGTATGGGATCTATGCTGAAGTGTAATTATTAATTAATGCTATCGCAAAGATTATCTATCCTGTTTACAAAAGTTTAGACATATCTTAATAAAAAAAAAAAAAAAAAAAAAACTTCATTTGACCTTAGATTATTGATTTGTGATGTGTATGTAAACTCAGCTGCGTCGCTACAGAACTTTGTGTAATTAAATGAATTTAAATATACTTTAAATGTTGCGTATGGATTGCTTCCTGAAAGAGTAATGGATGTTATAACATTTAAAAAATATATTATTTTATGTAAAATTTGTAAAAAAAATTAAATACATATCTATCATTTTTTATGTATTGACATATCTAACACCTAAATTATATATATATATATATATATATATATATATATATATATATATATATTAAAATGTTGGCGCTTAACTTTGCTCTGCTAGGGTTTCGGTTTCATGACATCTTCTTGGGTGAATTTGGTTTCAAGATTACTGATTGAAGGTGATACTTTCTTCCTTCGATTTTCTTCTGGCTTCAATTCTTCTTGGAATTCTTATTTTCAAATTCTTGCAAGCAATTCTGTTACTTTGTGTGTTTTCTTGATTACTTTGGTGTAGTTTTTCTCTAAAAACTGTGGCCAATTCACTCTTAGTTCTTGAATTTTATGGCTGAATCCAATCATTTCTTCATTCCTCATCCCAATTACGATAAATCATCATTTGTTGATGTGGTTAGTCATGGTGCTGGCCAAGAGGATAAACTTATTTTTCCACAATTTTATCATTATTCTGACGCTGGGAAATGTGATTGTCAATTTATAGAAAATGTGGTTAAGAAATGAGGGAAACCGGCTTTGATATTCTCTGATTCTAAACTTTCTTCCCTAGCTGGTGCACATAAATTTACATTAATTGGGAAGTTTCAATTTGGACATCCCATGATGGAAAATATAAGGAAGAGCTTTGATGATCTTAAACCTGTTGGAGTTTGGAAAGTAGGATTATTTGATGGATGTCATATCATGATTCAATTATCAATGGAAAAGGATTATGCTAACTTATTTTCTAAGAAGGTTATTCTCATTGAAGGGAAATATATGAAGATCTTAAAGTGGTCACCTGATTTTGATCCTAATCAGGAAGCTCTTATAATTCCTATTTGATATAATTTACCAAATATAAAACTTCAGTTCCTTAATCATCAACTAATTTATGCAATTGGGACTGCATTAGGAAGGCCTCTGACACTAGATTTATATACATTCTAGCTGACTAGGTCCTCACTTGCCAGAATTTTAGTCGAAATAGATATTACTCATCCTGATGTAGAGGAGATATGGCTTGGTTCAGCCCATAATGGGTATTGGCAGCCTATTATGATGGAGCAAATGCCTTTCTATTGTCATCATTGTAAAATGTTTGGGCATTGCAAGGATATCTGTTTTCAACTCATCCTAATTTCAAATCAGTCAATCCTGTGAATAATGTTTCTGCAAGAACTGTTAAAAATGGTTCTATTCCTACTGATAATTTTAATGAGAATCCTCCTTCTGCAAGTCATGATCCTCCTCTTACTACTCATCCTTCTTCATTAGTTATTAATATTGATCCTCCTGCTATATATCATGATGAAGCTAAGGTTAACTTGTTTCATTCTGAAACAATATGTCATGATGAAGATGGTTCTGATAAATTTCTGAAACATTCTGAAGCTGAAGTTGACTTATTACATTCTGGATCTTGTGTTAATAATCTTCCAACTGTTGAACTTGCAAATGATATTAATCTTCCTGTTGTTGAACAAGTAAATAAGGAGATTTCTGCTAACACACAATATCAAGATATGGAAGTTCATCCTGCCATTATGCAATATCCAAACATTCAATATACTCCACAAGATGATAATGTATCAAATGAAGCAGCTTTAGTTGAAACTAGAAATGAGTTACAGGAAGATTAGATTGTCTAGCAAGCTAAAAAGAAAAAGTAAGTGGAATTGAGAAGTTTATCTGAAAGCAATATCATTCTTCAAAAAGGCTCATCACAAAATCCATCAACATCTTCCTTCTCTTGACTTACTAGAGGAGGGAGGCATGCTAATCATGATTAAATTTTTATGCTGGAATATTAGGGGAGTGGCCAACCTTGGCTCCCTTGATAGATTATTGAGCTTAAACAGGGTTCATAAGTTATGGGTTATAGTTATTTTAGAACCTATGGTGAAATCTAATTATAGATTCATCAAGAAAATTTCTAGATTTTGTTTCAAGACAAATTGCTCAAGTAAAATGTGGTTGTTTTACAAAAACGAGCTGAAGGTTATTGTTATGCAAGATCATTTTGAGTTTCTTCATTTTAAATTTAAGTTTGATTAGTTTAAGGGCTTTGCTACATTTAGTTATGCTGGTTGTTCAAATGATGATAGAATTGAGCATAGGTCTCAATTGCATTGTATAAGTCATAATATGTCTGGTAGCTGGAATGTAGGAGGAGATTTTAATTGTATTGTACAGTCTAGTGAAAAAAAGGAGGCTAAAATCCTAATCCTCATATTATGTTGAGTTTCTCCAATAACATTCATTTTTCTAAATTGAAGGATCTCCATGAAAATAGGATCTATTTGGGAAAGATTAGATAGATTCCTTGTTAATCAGCCCTAGTTGGATAAGTTTTCTATTTCTAAAGTTTTGCATTTATCTAGAGTGGGTTCTGATCATTCTCCATTGCTTCTTAAGCTTTCTGTATTATGTCCCCCTAAAAAATTTTCTTTCAGATATTTGAATGTATGGTCTAGTCCTCCCAATTGTAAGCAATTAGTGGATGATAATTGGCATACTCCTATTAATAATTTCCTTGGGGATCCTATACAAAATTTGTGGTTTTTACAAAAAAAGACTTTCCAAAGCCCTGAAACATTGGAATTGGAATGTGTTTGAGAATCTCTATCAAAATGTTGTTCAAGCTGAAAAAGTAGTAGCTGATTTAGAAAAAGATGTTGAGGAAAAGAAAGAATCAGAACACAGTTCATTTGAAGCCAATGACAAGTTACTTAATGCAATATCACATGAAGAGTTATATTTACAACAAAAGGCTTCTGTAAACTGGTTTCTACATGGTGATCGGAATCATAAATTCTTTCATGTTGTTATCAAGTATAGAAGATCTTTTAATGCTATACTTAAAATTAAGAATGAGGATAATAAATGACTTTCTGATCCTAAGGAAATTGCTACTAATGTAGTGTCTTTCATTTCAGCCCTCTAATTCTCAGTCTTTTTCTCCCTCACTTATGAATGATGTTCCTACAAATGTTCATGGGAATCTGTTATCTAAATTTCCTGTTGAAAAGGAGGTTCATGCTGCCATTTTTTCAATGGATGGTAATAAAACAGTAGGCCCAGATGGTTATACTGCAGATTTCTATAAGAAAATATGGTACATTGTTAAACTTGATGTTATTTCTGTTGTTAAAAGCTTCTTTCAAGGTTTTGCACTTCCAATATACTTTGTTGCTACAACAATTGTTCTTATTCCAAAAAACAAAAAGAAGATAATTGGCATGATTTTAGACCTGTCAGCTTGACTTCCATTTTTTTCTAAAATTCTTAGTAAAATCATTGTTGCTAGATTACAACCATATCTAGATGTTCTAATTTATGAAAATCAATCAGCTTTTGTGAAGAGAAGATGTATCATTGATAATATTCTTTTAGCTCAAGAATTGCTTACTGATATTGATAAATCTTGCAGAGGGTTAAATATTATCTTTAAATTGGATCATTCTAAGGCATTTGACTCTATCAGCTGGACTTTTATTCTTGATGTGCTAACTGCCAGAGGTTTTAGTTCAGAATTATTTCATTTAAATTTTAGATGGCTTCAAAATACTTATTATAGTGTTCTTATTAATGGTGACAGTCATGTGTTCTTCCAAGCTGGGAGAGGTATATAACAAGGTGATCCATTATCTCCTTATATCTTCTTATTGGCCTTTGACTATTTATCCAAGATGCTGAATCAAGCACATCAATTACATCCTTATACTCAATATCAGCATAGATCCAATTGTATGATCAGCCATTTAGCCTACGTTGATGATGTTATTGTTTTCTCCAATGGTGGTAAAAATTCAATCACATGTTTGATGAAGATCTTATCTAAATTTGAAGATATTTCTGGGAAGTCTTTTAATAAAGCTAAATGTCAATATTTAAAAAGTTCCAAAATTAGTATTCATCAGAAGAATTGGATTTCAGATTACATTGGTTTTAAAGAAGTTACTTATCCCCTCAAGTATTTGGGATTTCCTTTAATCAAAGGTTGAAGGAAAATTTCTCATTATGATGATGTGGTTGATAAGATTTCTTCTCAAATTTAATGTTGGACAAATTCTTTCCTTTCTAATGGTGGATGAATTACCCTCCTTAAGAGTGTATTGAAAACATTTCCACTATATATTCTTCAATTGATTGAATTGAAGAAAAGTACTCAGAAAATTCTTAGTTACTTTCAATAAGTTCTTATGGGAAGGACAAAATAAGCAAATGCTTTGAGCTAATTGGGATAAATTGTGTAAACCTATTGCAAGTGGATGTCTTGGTTTTAAGAACTTTCAGCATTTAAGTTTTATATTCTACTACAAATAATGGGTTAAATTCAGAATGAAGGATTCTCATTGATCAAAGTTTATGCATTGTAAATATTGCCAAGGTGTTCATCCTACCCAAGTTCAACTTAAAGTTGGTGATTCAAAGAATTGGAAAGGATTATTAAAAATCATAGTTCATGCTGATGATCTCTTTGTTTGGGAGGTAAGAAATGGTCAAATTGATTTTTGGTTTGACAACTGGTATTTGATGATTCTCTTAAAGATCGGTTTATCCAGCACTCCAATGTTCATAAGGTTGGTGACTGTTGGAATGATTATAGTTTGGGATTAACTAAGTTTAGTACAATAGTTAATAAGGAGACTCAATCTAAGATATTGCCATCGCTTATGCAACTTGATCCCCGATAAATATATGTGCGCCAAAAACTTGACTCCACACCAAATATATGTACTGATGATTTAGATATGAAAATTATGATTTTATAATATGAGATACTACGCAAGTATACATATCGTTTATCAAGTAATATAGGACTTTCTGATTAAGCCCCGAGATATCGAACTCATAGGGAAGTTTAGAGATTAAGAACTAATTCCAGCATATGCAATTACTATCTAGTATACGGAAATAAAGAACGCTTATACTAAACTCTATTACTTAATGAAAGATTGCAATTTAGAAAAAGTATCTTTCCCCTGGTTAAGAGAACTAAGTGAATGGATAATTAATTAAGTTAGAATTATATTGTGTCAAATAGGAGCATTCATATTTTTTACCCTTTGATCTAGGTATAAAGAACATTGACTAATCCTATGCTTGGTTACTGAATCTGTGGCTCGGCTGAGAGGATATCGGCTGCCACTTCGGAGCTCCCACGTTCCCCTCGCCTGAGGGCTAACATCTACACTTCAGCTCCCAAATGATAGGGCCGAATTTGAAGATTTTAGTCTGTCACACTAAAATATCCAATTCTACGTCCGGTAAATAATATTTCCCTATTTATTTGCACCCTCCTTTCAAGGCTTTTGATTTCCCTGAATTTTCAATGTAATCTTTACTATAGTTGATAATTAAACATATTTTAACAGTTCAATTGGCCAAATTGAAAGTAAATTAAGATTTAAGTAAAAGATTATCACAATTTTTTATTTAATATTTAAGGCACAACTAATTCAAATTTTCATTTCACAAAATCTCAGAGAAAACTACTCAGAATGCATAGGAAGAATAACACAAAACTTAGATTTCATTTAAAGCTATAAAACAATAAATAAAAACTTATCTCGAATCTTCTCCCCAAGCAAACTCCTTGAAGTTCCTCTGACTCTTCCTTCTTGTACAATACACTTAATTAAACTTACTAATGAACTCTCACACACTAAAGACTCTTCAGACTCAGATTGAGACACACACACCAAAAGAACACACATTTTTGGCCTAGGTTTGTCTCTATTTAAAGAGGGAGAAATATTTCCAAAGGTTGCTTAAGCAGCTCTTCAAAAGCGTCCAGATTCATTGTATTTTTACTTGAACCGACCTTCTCGCCGTCGACGACAATGATCTTGCCGTCGGCGGGCTCATTTATAATATATTCAAATTCTCTCTGGAAAAACATGCCGTCAGCAATTTATTCCTCATCATCGGCGGGCTAGTTCAATTTTCATCTCTTTTACTATTTTTCGTTCCAGATTTGCTCCTTTTTCTATCTTTTTGCTCCACTTCCTATAAATCTTCATTCCTGTAATAAAACATAGAAAATACCTTTCTTTAAAGTGCAGTTTCATCAAAAATTGATATAATATTGGTATGAATTTCTCAATACATTTTTCTCTGGTCAAAATCCCCCAAACTTAACTATTACTTGTCCTCAAGTAATCTTGATACTACATAAAAGTAATGATTACTTGTAGTAAAGCTTTAATTCAGAAAGACTATGAATTTGATTTAAATAAGTATTATAGTAAAGTTTATTAGAAAAAAATTTAGATAATTAAATTAAATCTATAGATATAAGATTATTTGGTTATCAAATTTAAGAGTTCTAATCCTCTATTCATTTCAAGAATGACTATATTTGCAATATTAGATTACTTAGGATATTAAGATGATAGGAAATTCATGAAACACTATTTAGTAAAATACTAATCCATATATATAAGTTTAGAAATATAACTAAGTTTTACCCTTTAGGTTAATTCAAATGAAGCCAATTTTTGATAAGACATCTCCTCAAGCTTCTCCTCACTTACTTTTTCTTTTCTTTTCATTTTGGATTGATTTTCAATCCTTTTTCTTTTTCTTTTTTTTTTCAAGTGAGGATTACTGTATCTGGATAGTCTGTTAATAATTTTGAACTTCATTTTCCTCTTCCTAAATTTCAAATTTGAAATATTTCTTTATCTTATATGTATTTCATAGTTTTCACTTCATTGAGTTTCAATCTTTTCTTTCTCCTCTAAATACCTCAGAATTTAATATTTTAAAATATAATTTTCCTTACATTAAATAGTTAACTATATTCTTATCCTTTATTCCAAATATCTTAATCTACAAAATTTGTTTAATCACTAAAAGTATATCTTTTAACTTTCTATAATAATCAAATAAATTAATTCTAGTTTACTGAATTAAATTTACTGTAGAAAATCATTTATATAAAAATTTTTGAAAATATAAATTGAGAACAATTTAATAATTAATTTTTTGTTTTTTCCTCCCCAAACTTAAAATTTTCTATCTATTTATATAGGGTGAAAAGAAAACAAACTGTAAATTTAAATCATACCTTCGTGCTTTAGGTATTTCTCATTTTGAAGTTCCGCAGGGTCTTTTTATCACTTAATTAATCTGTACTGTTAATAATTTTCTACACATATATAATATCAAAGAAATTGTTGGGTAAAGAAGTTTTGAAATAAGTATAAAATACTAACACAATTTATACCTATTATAATAATAAGCACAATTTAACACAACATCCACATATATTTCACTAATCTAGTTTCAAAGTTACAATCAAAATTTGAAATATTAAAACTACACAAATTTAACTTATACAACAACTAAACAAACACACAACATAAATATCTAATCATAGAATCTAATAATCAACATTAAAATCCCAAACTATATCCTCATCTCTTTGTTAAGCAGGTGGAGTAGGCTGGTAGTGAGTATAACGGGGGCACTCAGGAAATATAACATCAAGCCCTCCTCTCTGATAACGATTCTCAGCATCATAGTAAGCTATCTCAAATTCAGAATGCCTCTAGAGATAATCATTGTCATAATCATGCCTCCGCTCTAATCCTCCAATTCTCTGATCAATGTGCTCCATTCTTTTTCAATCTTTTCAAAACTTTTCCGCTGCAGAATCATTTCATTCATCAAATCATAAAGGGTAGGAGAACTATAAGTAGGAGGGTCATAACTGGTAGAGGGAATATCCCTACTAATTCATGGTGCATAGCTCCTAGTCCCAGATCTCCATCATTCGTGGGATTCATAAGTCCTTATATTAGCCTGGGTAATGGGTTTCATAAGTTCAACCCATTCTTCATCATCTCTCGCCTCTACTCCAGAAAATTGGCAGAGTGCATAAATTAGACCAGGATGTCCTAGTCCTCCTCCACTTTCACTTCTTGCAATGGCTACTATATTTTTATAAATAATACTCCCCACATTTATACTTCTGTGGTTCTGAATACAAAAATTCGAAGCGCTCTATCTCTTGTAACTTCACCGTGGTGATAAGTGGGTAGAAAAGTAGAGCAAATAAAATAATGCCAAGCCTTAGAGGTTGCATTTAACATAGAAAGGGGAAGTTTACCCGTTCACGCCGCTTAATTTTCTAAGTCCCTTTCCCATCGGTGAGAAAGTTAATCACCTCCTCCAGCGGTCCTTCCATTGTTCCAAAAGTATCATATTCGCTGGTGTGAATATCTTGTACTTCGTAGAAAGCATTAATCAGAGCAGCATTAAATTCAACTAAAAATCCTCTAACATTTATAGGCTCATCCTCTATCTGGATCAAATTGGCATAAAACTCTTTTACGACTTCAACTACAGCTTTATTTGTCATATAACAGATATTTTCCCATCTTCTCTCTTTGATCATCTATTCTACTTCTCCTCCCGGATTCTTGAAAAATTTATCTTGAATGCATTTTCTTGCTTTGATATTAAAGTTGTATCTTGATTGAGCTTTAGCATTCATGAATCGTCTCTCATCAAAATCTAGTCGCCTCTTCTGTCGTGGAGCCATTTCTCAATCTATTAAATTTACAAAAATCTCAACTAAATTCCAAGATAATACTAAAATGGCTTCCAAAGGTGACTTAAAATAATCTAAAATGAATTCCATGGATTTCTTCCAACTTTTTTCTCTATATTTCAAATTTTTTTAAAATTCGCAAATGTGGAAGAAATACACGGTGAAAATAAAAAATTTTTGCATGGTAGTGAAGCTCTTACCAAGGGAAGATAAAATCCAGTGTCAAATTATGTTGAAATTGCTCCAAATCCAAGATCTCTCAAGCCCTAAGTCAGTTTTTCAAAGTTTTGAGGAAGGGGACGATGAATAGTGACAGTTGACCGGTCAAATAAAAGTGTTTTTTAGGATCTCGCCGTCAGCGGGAAAAATCTCGCTGCCGGCAGGCTAATTAATTCAAATAGGTTTAAAGTCTCTGGAAAAAGTCGCCGTCGGCGGCGTCGTTCTTGATGTCGGTGGGATTTTTTGGAAATTAATATTTTTAATATTTTAAAATGTTTTCAATTCATTGTAAACCTCGTTAATGTACGGTCAATCAATAAAATATATTTTACTGTGATTAGATACTGTTTTAACTCAATTAAATTCACACAACACAAAATATCACAAAGTTTATATAAAATCCAAGTGTTTACAATATTCGTACACCATATTACTAAAAAGGTATTTTTAAAACCTTAACACACCAAATTCAGCGTCGCAATACAAACCACAATACTCAAAACGCTGAATATAAACATACAACACATAATCTCATCTATACTGAGACCAAATCTTAAAATCTAAAATATCAAAAGTGAAAATTACATAAAAATTTAATTTCAAACTAACTCAACACATAAAGAAATATGAATGTCTTCTACTCGTCAGGGTCTGTACTAAACTCATCTCTGATATCTCCGATAGAACGTAAATGAACGAATAGATTATAGAAAGGCCTGTAAGGAAATTCTTCTGTAGAATCTTCTTCAATCCATCCTTTCTTTCTCAAAAGTCGTATGAAACTAGCCTCAAGATGTCCAGAATGATCGAAGTGTTCCTTCATCCTCCAATCAATATGATCAAATAAATCAGAGATGTTATTAACTGAATTCATTACATTTTGTACCTCTTTTTCCTATCCTTTAAGTTTCCGTAAGATCAGATTTATTTTATCAGTAAAGGGCCTGATTGAAAGAGAATTATGAGGTGCTTGATTCGTAATAATAGTTGTTTCATTGTCGTTATTCAGAGTAGAAAACATATCAGTTGGATCTAAGAGTTTCCAAGGCAAAAGTACATTTTTCCAGGCTTCATATGAAACTTGGTACTGACTGCATAGTATAAAAATTGTTGAAGGATGTCCTAGCCCATAAATCGATCCATGAACAATCAGGATTAAAGCAGACTTCCCAATAACTGAACCAACATCGATAGGTAATCCCGCTTGAATACAATAATTTAGAATCGCACACTCCTTAGAAAATTTATTTACCCTCATAGTGGGTAATAATTTTGAAGAAATAAAGAAGTGCCAGTGTTTAGAGACGGGGTTTAGAAATGATGCAGAAAAGTTAACATACCCGTATTCTCTTGTTTCTCAATCTTCTGCTTCATCAGTCAAATATCGATAGATCTCATTCATATTATTTATTGTAGGAACACAGTTGGAATAGTGGCAAACGGGTGTATTCTCAATTTAATATAACTCATTAATTCTAGAAGGAGTGAAAGTTACCCATCTGCCTCGCACATAGACGCTTCCGTTGTTGATTCCGTGAAGATTGGAGTAGAATTCTTTTACTGCAGGGATGAATACTGCAGAAATTGTATAGCATAATACCTCCCAACATCATTGCAAAATCATCTCCTCAATAGGCGTTGTCGAATTCTCCACTCCTCTATTCACGAATCCTCTTTCTTTGATCAGTCTCTTTTTCATCATTACTTTGTTGAAGATTCACTGGGCCTCATAACTGACAAATTTTCTTTGATTGAACACTCAAGATCTAGTGATTTCAAGGTGATTGGATTCCATAATGAGGAGTTTTTGTGGAGTTTCAAATCGTTTTTAGGAAGTAAGTGGTTTAGAATTCGAGTTTTAGGCATTTTTAAAGAGTTTAATCACTTAGAATTGTCAAAAAACCGTCAAAATAACTCCCTAAATCATTCATTCACCGATCTCACCATCGGCGGCAACAATCTCGGCGTCAGCAGGATTCTTAAATAATAAAAATAAATTTTTGCAAGCTGAACTCGCTGTCGGCGTTGTCAATCTCGCCGTTGGCGTCTAAGGCAAAATTTGCCCTGTTTCGCTCTGGTTCAAATGCTTTCCAATTTTTTCTATGGATCCAATATCGTGATGATTATAAAGATAAATATGAGTAAAAGAATTCATTTTATATCATAATTAATAATAAATCAAATAAATATACAATCATTAAACATAAATAAAGATAACTATGGGTTGCCTCCCATAAAGCGCTTGGTTTAACGTCGTCAGCCTGACCTATTCTAATTATTAATCAGGTTGACTAAGCATTAAAACCTCTTTAAAATTTGGCCTTTTTCCTTCAAAATATGATTTTAATCTGGTGTCCATTTACTTTAATTCTGTGTCCAGTCTTTTGATCTTCAATTTCTACAGCTCCATATGTAAATATTTGAGTTATAGTGAAACGTCCTAACCATCAAGATTTCAATTTTCTAGAAAATAATTTCAATCTTGTATTATAAAGCAAAACTTCTTTTCCTGGTTTAAATTTTTTTTAGTTAATCTTCTGATCATTCCATAATTTCATCTTTTCCTTATAAATTCTATCGTTATAATAGGATTCATTCCTTAATTCTTCTAATTCATTCATCTGCAACAATCTCTTATCACCAGCATCTTTTAAATTATAATTGAATTCTTTAATCGCCCAATATGCTTTATGCTCTAATTCAACTGGTAAGTGACAAGTTTTTCCATAAATAAGTCTATAAGGAGTCATTCCAATCGGGATTTATAAGCAGTATTGTATGCCCACAATGCAGTGTCTAGTCTTGTTGACCAATCTAATCTACTAGGGTTTAAATTTTTTTCTAAAATTCGTTTAATTTCTCAATTAGAAACTTCAGCTAATCCACTGGTTTGTGGATGATAAACAGTCGATATTTTATGAATAATGTTAAATTTTTCTGTCAATTTTTGAATATATTCATTCCTAAAATGGGATCCTTCATCATTGATAATCACTCTCGGCATTCCATATCTTGTGAAAATATTTTTCAATAAAAATTTTGAAACACTCTTAGCATCACAATGAGGTAAGGCTTGTGCTTCAATCCATTTAGACATATAATCAACAACAACTAATATATATGAGTTTCCAAATGAAGGAATAAATGGTCCCATAAAATCTAATCCCCAAACATAAAAAATTTCAACTTCAAATATAAAATTCAGAGGCATTTCATTTCTTTTAGATATATTACCTATTCTTTGGCATTTATCACAAGTTTTAATATATCTATAAACATCTTTAAAAAAGTAGACCAATAAAATCCAGATTGTAAAATTTTATAACCAGCTTTATCGGTTCCAAAATGTCCTCCAAATTCGAATCGTGACATTTTTGAATGATCTGTTCAGTTTCTTCATAAGGCACACATCTTCTAATAATTAGATCCTTACATTGTTTATATAAATATGGTTCATCCTAAAAATACATTTTAACATCTTGAATGAATTTTTTCTGTTGTTGCAGAGTTAGCATGGGTAGTAAAATATCAATTACAATATAATTAACTATATCAGCATATCATGGTATTTTCCACTCATTTATATTATAAAGTTGTTCGTTAGGGAAACTGTCTGTAATTTCATTATCAGTATCAGATAATTCGTTATATTATAGTGTCGACAAATGATCTACAATTTGATTTTCAGTTCCCTTTCTATTAATTATTTCAAAATCAAATTCTTGCATCAGTAATATCCATGTGCTTAATCTTGGTTTGGTATCCTTATTTTGCATTAAATATTTAATAGCAGAGTGATCAGTATGCACAATACATTTAGTTCCAATTAAGTAAGATCTAAATTTATCAAAAGCATACACAATTGCTAATAATTCTTTTTCTGTAACTGTATAGTTAATTTCAACATGATTGAGAGTTTTACTTGCATAGTATATAACTTTAAAAAATTTTATCATAACTTTGACCAAGAACAGCTCCTATAGCATAATCACTAGCATCACACATAAGTTCAAATGGTTTCTCCCAATCAGGTGAAACTATTATAGGTGCTGTGATTAATTTATCTTTTAACAATTCAAAAGCATTTAAGCATTCTATAGTGAATTCAAATTTCTTATCCTTTTCTAAAAGTTGGCATAGAGGTTTAGTAATTTTTGAAAAATCATTTATGTAGCGTCTGTAAAATCCGCCATGTCCAAGAAAACTTCGTACCCCTCTCACTGTAGTAGGAGGTGGTAATTTAGCTATAACTTGAATTTTTGCAGGGTCTACTTCCATGCCATTTTCTGAAATTTTTTGCCTTAATACAATTCCTCCTGCAACCATAAATTGACATTTCTCCCAATTTAGAACTAAGTTAGTTTTTTTGCATAGCTCCAAAATTTTTTCAAGATGATCCAAGCATATTTCAAATGATGTTCCAAATACAGAGAAATCATCCATAAATACTTCTATTCCATCATCAATTAATTTACTAAATATAGACATCATACATCTCTGGAATGTTGCAAGTGCATTACATATTCCAAAAGGCATCCTTCGAAAAGCAAATGTTCCATAAGAACTGGTAAATGTAGTTTTCTCTTGATCCTCAGGAGCTCTCTTGATCCTCGGGAACAATAGTAATTTGACGATAACGAGTATATCCATCTAAAAAACAAAAGTATTTGTGCCAGGTTAATTATATCCAACATTTGGTCTAGAAATGGTAAAGGGAAGTGATCTTTCCTGGTGGCTGCATTTAATTTTCTATAATCAATACATATACGCCATCCAGTAACTTGTCTTATAGGTATTAAATCATTATTTTCATTAGCTTCAACAGTCACTCCTCCTTTCTTAGGAACACAATGAATTGGGCTTACCCAAGCACTGTCCGAAATAAGATATATAATACAATTGTCTAACCATTTTAATATTTCTTTCTTGACTATATCTTTCATTATTGGATTTAATCTCCTTTGGGGATTAACTCTTGGTTTATATTCATTATCCAAAATAATTCTATGCATACATATTGAATGACTAATTCCTTTAATATCTGCTAAGGTCCAACCAAAAGCTTTCTTATACTTTTTAAATTTTTCTAGAAATTTTTGCTCTTGTGATTCATTTAATTATGCCAATATAATAACTGATAAAGTTAAAGAGTCACCTAAAAATGCATACTTTAAATGAGTAGGTAAAATTTTTAACTAAATTTCAGGAGGTTTAATAATCGACAGAACTATATTCTTTTCAGCGTTTTCCATAATATCCAACATCTCAGATCTTTCTTGTATATAATCTAATTTTTCATTGTCTGTTTCTTCAATTAATTTTGTATTTTCTATTTCTAGTTTATCTTCAAGGCATTCTTTAAAATGTTCATTTCGTAGATGTTCAAGAATTTCCATTCGAAAACATTCATCATCTTTTTCTAGCAGGATATTTCATTGATTTTGCAATGTTAAAAGTTACTTCTTGATCGTTTACTCTCATAGTTAGTTCTCCTTTTTGAACGTCAATCATAGCTCTTCCAGTAGCTAAGAATGGTCTCCTTAAAATTATAGGTATTTCTTTATCTTCCTCCATATCTAAAACAATAAAATCCACAGGGAAGATAAATTTATCCACTTTTACTAACACATCTTCAATAACTCCCTTAGGATATGTCACTGAACGATCAACTAACTGAAGAGTTACTGAAGTAGGTGAGACTTCTCCCAATCCTAATCTTTCAAAAAATTGATAGAGGCATAAGATTGATGCTGGCTCCCAAGTAACATAAAGCTTTTTCATAAAATTTTTCTCCAATAGCACAAGGTATAGTGAAACTATCAGGATCCTTTAATTTCTGAGGAAGCTTTTTCTGAATAATTGAACTACAATCTTCACTAAGTGCAACCGTTTCATTGTCTGTGAACTTTCTCTTCTTGTTTAAAATATCTTTCATAAACTTCACATAATTGGGCATTTGTTCTAATGCTTCTACAAAAGGAATGTTCACTGTTAATTTCTTCAAGATTTCAAGAAATTTAGAAAATTGCTTATCCTTTTTATGTTGCTTTAATCGCCGAGGAAATGGTGGTGGTGGTTTCTCTATAGAAATTTTCATAAGTATTAGTGGATATTCTAAATTTTGATCTTGGTGGTCTTTTTCTTTTTTAGTTTCCACTTTCTCGTTTTCACTTTCTGTTTTTTTTGTATTATTGTTTCTAACTCTTTTCCACTTCGTAACTGTATCGCTTTGATTTGTTCTTTTCCTTGATCTTTAGGATTTATTTCCACATTACTAGGACAAGTTCCAAGAATTCTATTATTAAGTGCAGTAGCGATACGTCCAATTTGAGTTTCAATGATTTTATTTGCATTTCCTTGATTTTGTAACTGGTTCCCTTGAATTTGTAGCTGATTTTCTTGATTCTGCAAATGCTAACCCATATTTAATATTAATTCTTCCATAGATAACTTCTTTTCCTTAAATTGAGAGTTATTATTAAATCCAGATTGATAAGAAGGTTTATAATTAGAATTTCCTTGGTTAGATGGATTTCCTAATGGGTTTACTGAGTTGTTCATCCATTGTTGATTAGCAGAGTTGTTATTCCAATTAAAATTTGGATGGTTCTTCCAACCAGGGTTGTAATAATTTGCATAAGTATTATTAGGTCTATTATTAATAACATTTAAAGTTTCATATGAAGTTTGAGCATCTATAAGTTGTCCAGATGAATTTTATTCTATTATATTAGGAGAATAATTCATTCCAAAATGATCTAACTTCTTAGATATAGCAGCAATTTGAGAAGCTAACATAGATATTGCTTCAAAGTCATGTATATTAGCTATTTTTTTAGGATTTAACCTTTTAGAAGGCCATTAAAAATTGTTGGTAGCCATTTCTTCAATTAATGAATAAGCCTCATCAAATGGTTTTGACATTAATGAACCTCCAGCAGCAGCATCTATAATAGATCTAAGAGATCCTACTAATCCATTATAAAAAGTTTGAATAATTAACCAATCTGGTAACGCATGATGCGGGCATTTCCTAAGAAGATCTTTAAATCTCTCCCGAGTTTCGTATATTGATTCTCCATCAAACTGACTAAATGATGTTATGTCATTTCTAAGTTTCGTAGTTTTTGAAGGAGGAAAGTATTTGGAGAGAAATTTTTGTGACAATCCTCCCCAAGTTCTAATAGATCCAGGTGCTAACGAATTTAACCACATCTTAGCCTTATCCCTTAAAGAAAAAGGAAAAAGCCTAAGTCTAACAGCATCATTAGATACTCCGTCATATTTAAAAGTAGCACAAAGTTCCAAAAAACTAGCAAGATGTAAATTAGGATCTTCATTTGGTGAACTACTAAATAGATTATTCTGTACCATTTGGATAATTGCAGGTTTAAGCTTAAATGAATTAGCTGCTACATCAGGATTTTGGATAGTTAAGTGAATTTCATCTAATGTAGGGTAGCGTAATCTCTTAAAGGTCTTGGTTGATTTGTATTTTCAATTGCTGGATTATTTGCCATTTGATTTAAATTTCTAATTTCTTTTTTCAGTTTTCTAATTCTTTTAATAGTGCGCTCTAATTCTGAATCGTAAGGTACTAAATTTTCGGTTCCAAATTTACGCATACACAACTTAAGTAGATTTTAAAATAGTCAGTTACTATAGTAATTTTAATAATTATTAATTAATTAATTATATATATATATATATATATATATTAATTATCTTTAATTATTACTTTACTTCCCCGACAACGGCACCAAAAACTTGATCTCCGATAAATATATGTGCGCCAAAAGAAACTTGACTTCACACCAAATATATGTACCGATGATTTAGATATGAAAATTATGATTTTATAATATGGGATACTACGCAAGTATACGTATCATTTATCAAGTAATATAGGACTTTCTGATTAAACCCCGAGATATCGAACCCACAGGGAAGTTTAGAGATTAAGAACTAATTTCAGCAGATGCAATTACTATCTAGTTTACAGAATTAAAGAACGCTTATAATAAACTCTATTACTTAATGAAATATTGAAATTTAGAAAAAGTATCTCTCCCCTTGTTAAGAGAATTAAGTGAATGGATAATTAATTTAGTTAGAATTATATTGTGTCAAATAGGAGCATTAAAATTCTTTACCCTTTGGTCCAGGTATAAAGAACATTGACTAATCCTATGCTTGGTTACTGAATTTGTGGCTAGGCTGGGAGGATAACGACTGCCTCTTCGGAGCTCCCACGTTCCCCTCGCTTGAGGGCTAACATCTATACTTCAGGTCCCAAACGATAGGACCGAATTTGAAGATTTTAGTTTGTCATACTAAAATATCCAATTCTATGTCCGATAAATAATATTTCCCTATTTATTTACACCCTCCTTTCAAGGCTTTTGATTTCCATGAATTTTGGATGTAATCTTTACTATAGTTAATAATTCAATATATTTTAACAGTTCAATTGGCCAAATTGAAAGTAAATTAAGATTTAAGTAAAAGATTATCACAATTTTTTATTTAATATTTAAGGCACAACTAATTCAATTTTCCATTTCACAAAATCTCAATAATAAGGAGAAAGACAGAGAAAACTACTCAGAATGCATAGGAAGAATAACAGAAAACTGGGATTTCATTTAAAGCTATAAAACTATAAACAAAAACTTATCTTGAATCTTCTCTCTAAGCAAACTCCTTGAAGACCCTCTGACTCTTCCTTCTTGTACAATATACTCAATTAAACTTACTAATGAACACTCACACACTACAAACTCTTCAGACTCAGACTCTCCACTCAGATTGAGACACACACGCCAAAAGAACACACATTTTCGGCCTAGATTTGTCTCTATTTAAAGAGGGAGAAATATTTCCAAAGGTTGTTAAGCACCTCTTTAAAAAGCATCCAAATTCATTGTATTTTTGCTTGAACCGACCTTCTCGCCGTCGGCGACAACGATCTCGCCGTCGGCGACAACGATCTCGCCGTCGGTGGGCTACTAAAACGTAGGCTAACTGCTTAGGGTCTCTCTCGGCGGGCTCGATCTCGCCGTCGGTGGACTCCTATATAATATATTCAAATTTTCTCTGGAAAAATGCGTTGTCAGTGGCCTATTCCTCGCCGTCGGCGGGCTAGTTCAATTTTCATCTCTTTTAGTATTTTTTGTTCCAGATTTGCTCCTTTTTCTATCTTTTTGCTCAATTTCTTATAAATCTTCATTCCTGCAATAAAACATAGAATATACCTTTCTTTAAAGTATAGTTTCATCAAAAATTGATATAATATTGGTATGAATTTCACAATACATTTTCCTCTGGTCACAACCTTTGAAGAAAGACAGATTAATAAAAAAAAATTCCCAATATCAAAGTTTGTCAAAATATATTTACGTCACCTGCTTTAATTGGATTAAAAATGATTGGGGAGACATGGTATGGAATAAATTCATTACACTTTCTATGTCTTTTTTCAGATGTAAATTATTTAGACAAATTTTACCCACTGATGACATTTTAAAGTTAAAAGGACTTCGGGTTCCATCAAGATGCGATTTGTGTCATGTAGACGAAGAATTTATTAATCGTCTTTTTTTGCATTGTATAATAGCACAAGAGGTCTAGAAATCTGTCTTCATGCAACTGGAAATGATTCAAAGTTTTTCAATGGATCAACATTGAAGCTTGTTGGAAAGATTGAAAAGATTCAACATAATTCTATCTTCCATTTATTATTTTCTGGTTTATTTGGATGACCATAAATAATGTGATTCATGATAACAAATTGTCTTCTGCTCAATCTATTATTAAGAATTTTTTTTCATATCTATTAAAAATTTAGAAGTGAATTTCTTTTCCAAAAAAAGCTTCAAGTGTCAAAAAGTTTCAGCTGATTCTTTGGAGAGCACCTTAATCACCTTGGCTTAAGATCAAAACAGATGGTAGCTTCAAAAGTACTGCTGCTGGTATTGGGGGTCTGTGTAGGAATCTTAAGGGGCATTTTTTATGGTATATTTCTACACCAGTTATTGCTAACAATGCTATTGAAGCTGAAGCTTTGGCTGTCTATTGAGGATTAAAAGCTTCTCTTCTGTATAACCATTGTTATGTTCATGTGGAAATGGTTTCTCTTCCTTTAGTGCAAATATTACTTCATAAAGCTACTCTTCCTTGGTATCTTCAGATTTGGGTGAATATGACCTTCTTTATCTCCTCTTCACTATCTATCATTTGGAGTCATATTTATAAAGAAGGTATTCAACCAGCAAACCATTTGGCTACAGAAGCTGCTTCTTCAAAGGAGATCATTTGTAGTTCTTCCATTTCATCTTCTTTTTTTAGTTCTTTGGTACATGGGGATTTAATTAATATCCCTCATGTTAGATGTAAAAACTCTTCTAGATTTTAATGATATTTTATCTCTTTGTAACACACACACACACACACATATGTAATTAATTTTTTAAATTTGAAAATAGTTGTATATTAGATTTTATATAATAGATTTGGGTGGGATAAAAGAAAAATCAAAAGTTTGGTGTTAGATATGTATATATATATATAAGAATTAGGTGCCAATGAAGACAATGATCATTCTCTTTCTTTTAACGAATAATTGATTAAGAGGATTAAAACCTTGATGTATTACAAAATAATATATATTTACTTTTATGTATTTTATTATAATTACTTTATATACAATATACATCACAATTTTTATAGGAATCCTCATTTAAACCAATAAAAATTGTGATATATATTATATATAGAGTTTTAAGCCAGACATCTTAAGAAGAATGTCAAATTTAAACAAAAAATTGTCATTTAAGTCCTTGTGTATGGTGCAACAACTGAAGAGAAAATAATACTGAAGAAGAGAAAAAAAAAATGATTCATGATCATTATGGAAATTTAAATTTGGTTACTTCATAAACATGTTCCAGTTTTGCTAAATTTCTTATATCTTGTTGTTGAGTATAGGAACCTTCCGGAATAAAATTATTTACTAATACTTGAACAATGCATATCTGCGATGATTACGAAAGTTTAAATATACTTTAATTAGAAATAACTTAATTTCATTTAAAAAATTTTTCATGTATCATGTTTTGTGTGGTCTGATTATTGAAGTAAATTCCTTTATTTTAGGTCCTTAGGTTGTTGATTTGTGGTGTCTATGTAAATTTAGCCCGCGCCTCTTCAGAACTTTGTTTAATTAAATGAATTTTATTGTATATTACATGCTATGTATGAATTATTTTGAGATGTTTTTTCAAGTCAAGTAGCCTTCAATCCAACATATGAAACACCCATTGGCCAGATCTTAGCTGGATCATTTAATTTGACGGTGTAGTTTCTATCTTCAATTCTTTTCTTGTTAACCTTCTATTTAAAATGAGGCAAATTCTCATATAATATTGACTCAACATCTTTAGGCAACTTTTTTAATGTCTCGAACATGTCACTAGCTACTTCATTTCATTGAGCCCTTATACTTATTCAATATGATAATTTACTAACGTTGTTTCAAAATATAATTCTGGTTGAAGAACTACTCTTACCTTGTAACTCTTTCAAATTGCTGAAGTCATAAGTGTTAGCATCAGTTTTTGGAGACATGAGTGTGAGATATCTGTGAAAACATTGTGGGGAACATATTACACTCACACATGACTCCTCGTGACTCAAAACATTCATAAAAATTTTCTGGCACAGGTTAGGGTGCAAAATCAGAGCTTTTGTCTAACGAGTGCATGCCATATATAGATGCACTCAATGGAATCAATTCTGGATATTACACATATAGGATGTCCATTCAAATGATATAGGACCATTTTACATTCATATGTAGCTTCTCATAACTTTAGGAATCCATTAAAAATTCAATGGATGCTTCAGACATGAACTTAAGGTTTGCCCCGCTTTGGTAATGCCCAAAGGTGATCGTCAGTGGTTAACATTAGTTGTTATTCGACACATGTTATTAACCTCACTTTTGTGATGAGCATTTATAAATCATCTTAAAAAAGGAAGTCTACCAATACCTCTTAAACCTTACCAATGGTCACAAAACCCTAATGTCTAATGTAAAACCCTAACGAAGTCTTTTAAACCCAAATCTTAATGACATCCTAAAATGATCAAATCAGCAATGACAACCCTTATCTGATAAACTCATTGAATAAACTGGCCAATCCTTGACCTAAATGGTTAAATTTGGTTAAAATAGTCAATCCATGACCCAATGACCATCACATTAACCAAATTGGTCAACCCTTGACTCAAATGGTCAAATTAGGTCAAAATGGTCAATTCATGACCCAGTGACCATCACATTGACCAAACTAGTCAACCCTTGACCCAAATGATTAAATTAGGTCGAAATGATCACATCCATGACACAATGAACATCACATTGACCAAACTGGCCCTTATGACCTAATGACCACCACATTGACCAAGCCGGTCGATCATTGAGACAAATGGTCGAATTAGGTCGAAATGGTCAATCTATGACCCAATGACCACCACATTGACCAAAGCTGGTTAACTCTTGACCCAAATGGTCGAATCGGATCAAAATGGTCAATCCATGACCAATGACCATCACATTGACCACAATAGTCAACCCTTGACCCAAATGGTCAAATTTGGTCAAAATGGTCGATCCAAGACCCAATGACCATCACATTAGCTATCAAGTCGAGCCAAATACCAAAATCGGTCATCAATGGTCGAACATGACCAAATGAGGCCATACCATCGAAACTTATGAGATCTTATGGCTAACCTAATCCTGAAAAAGAATATAAAGGTCAACTTTGGTCTACACAGGTCAACCCTTATCAACCTTGGTCAACTTTGGTCAAAATATTCAATTTTGAACTAAATCGATAAAATTAATCAAATGATTAACTTCTAAAATCATTTTGACTAATTTATGGGTTAATATTATAATTTCTTATTTTTTTAATTAATTACATAATTAATTAAAAATGGACCCTAAATTAAATTTAAACCCATGACATCATTCATGACATAAAAAACAAATAGTTGATTTTTAAAATCAAATTTAACTTATGGGGCGTTACTAATATGTTACCCATGACCCATAACATGGCTTAAACATTAACCAACCCATAAATCATCACCTTTAACTAAGTTTAAGAGTTATCATGACACCATCATAATGGTAAGTTATATGTGTCATCCCATCTCAAAATTCAGGTGTGACTTGGATGCATAGGTGGAGAGCACATCCCTCTTAATCCTATGGAAAAGATGACTTAGCCAAGTCATCGTCTTCACCATAATTAGCTTCATCATGACATATCATGGAAATGGGAGAAATATTGCTTATGTGTCATCTCATCTCCAACCTATTGAATGAGTCACGAAGCTCATATGCGGAGGTTAATTCAGATCATCTTGAGAAGCCTTAACCACCTTATGGATGGGTCAACGAAAGCAAGCCAAATTATGAACCAAGTTTTTACCATGGTTGAACCCAACTTGGACTAATCTTGGAAGGTTCAATTCTTCCTATCTTCCAGCTCAAATCTTATCCCTAGGCCATCATTGAGCTGCTAACACATTCCCCACGTGAACCCAAATAGGTTTGGGATCACCCATGGCTCCAACAAGCCTATAAATAGGCTAAACTGTGAGCCTTCAAAGAAAAATAGACCAACATACAAGTCAAAACACTAGAACCATCCTGCATCAAATTTCTTCCCCATGACCTAAGAAATTGATCCCCAATAGAATTAGGTCTTGAAACCCACTGTTCCCTTCCAATTTCTCTACCCAAAAACAAGACAATTTTCAGGTTTGAAATGAAGTATCTTAATAATTCAAATTAACTCTTATAAAAGCTTCCTAGATCCTTACAAAGACAAGCTCAATCAAAATTGACCCTTGTCATAGGCTCTAACTTACTGTTCCACTTTCATTTTACAAACCATGACTCACTCTAATTGAACTCATATCTAACCCTGATTTCACATCAAATTAAATTGGGGACAAGCTCTCTGAGGTGAAGGCAAAGCTATAGAACCAATTTAATTGAAGTTTCATCAACATAGGCCAAGGTATAATTCTTTGGACTTAAACCAAGCTCTTGTTTGATACATTGTGAAACGGACCGATTCATAGCCCTAACATCACCGTATGGATGGGTTCATCCTCTTCGAGATGAAGTTTATAGGAACAAAAATCACTCGAATCCATCAAGATACAAGAGAGTTTTTGTCCCTAAACTATGAACGACTTGCGGGTTAGGCTAGATAGAAGGAGATGAATGGATGCAGTTCAATTTCGTGTTTTGAAACAGACGGATATGATTTAATCCCAAACTATCCGGTGTTCTAAGCCCCATAGTGGATCAGCTGCATTTCGACGCATCCGAGGACACACGGCACCGTTTGGTTATTTATGGTTAATAAGGATTTAATAAAATCTAGATTAAGCTTAAATTAATCAAATATCCATATCTTGATAAATAAAAATCAGAAAAATATAGTAAAAATACCTCTAAATTCAGGACAAAGAGAGGAATAATGCGGAAATAAAATCACGAATTAAGGAGTTATATTTTGATTTTTAATTAGTTAAATACTCTCTTGAGTAATTTAATTATTAATAATTATTTATAAATAAAAAAAATATGAAAATTTTAGGGATCAACCTTTAACTCCTTATGAAAATCCCCTGATTTTTCTAAGGCTAGGAAAATTCCTTAGGATAGGATTTCCAAATTTCTATTCAATTTTGTAATTACTTTTAATAATAATTATAAAAAATAGAAATAAAGAAATTAAATTAAAAATTGGTAAAGAACCTTAGGGTGACTGATCCACTTAAAAGTACCTATTTTTACGTCTTATTTATGATTCAATTTTTAATGATATTATGCTTTAATGAAAAGTATTTTTATGTTTTTGGATGTAGGTAATAAAAAAAGAGTTCAAGATGGAAAAAAGGAGCAAAAATGAGCAAAAATAGAGCTAAAAAGTAAAGTTGCCGAAATTATAGGTGCGGCGCCAGAAACCGACGCCTAAGCGCTAGTTCGATACTGAAGAAGATAAGATTTTGACAACTTTGGGCAGTTTGTTTTGACGGTGTTAAGTGGTTATCAGACCTTCTAGAAGACTGGAAGTTACTTGTAATACATAGGACGTGATACAATGCATCTGGACACAGGAAAATGATTTTAATCACGAAGAGGTGTGAAGACTTGGTCACGGACTCCGGCGCCTAAGCGCCAGATCCCGGCGCCTAAGTGCCACAGTTACTTTATAGAAGATTCATTTTATTTGGATGAATTTTGAAGAGGTGCCTTAAGCAACCCCTAGCCATTTTTAGAGCTCTATAAATAGGAGAAATTTCTACAGAAAAAAGGGCTCTCTCTCCATCCATCTAGTCCACCCTTAGGTCTCCAGCATCCAAAGATAGATTTAGAGAGCCACTATATTTTCTTCTTGATTATTTAGTGAGTTTATCTGCTCAATTCCTTGAGTAGTAAGTATGAGTTTATAAGTGTTGTTGCTGTTGAAGTTTTGTACCTTGCACTGGAGTCAATAGGAGTCAAAGGATCACTTGAAGGAACATTCCAAATAAGTATTTGTAATTTAGTTTAAAGTTTTATAAATATGTTTTGTTGTGTGAATTCAACGTGTTCTGAGTAGTTACTTTTCTTTCTCCTTTCAACTAAGAAAAGATAATAAGATAATTTGGTTTTGTTGGAGAACTTAACTTAAAATATTTAAAATTATTGTGCTGATATTAATACTCGATCTTAATTTAAATTTTAAACGACGATTGAATTGTTAAAACTCGTTGAAGAGTTCTGAGACCTATCTGGAGATGAGTCCTTAACTAGTAGATATCACATGAATCCTTGGGTAATCGAAGGCCTTGAGCTGGTTATTCAAGGTGAAGTGCAAATAAATAGGAAGATATTACTAATTGGGCATAGAATTGATTATTTCTTAGAGTGACAGACTAAATTCTAATAATTTGGTTTATAGAAAGGGAATGGGTCATTAATAGAGCTGACCATAGCCACCCTTGGACATCTAGAAGTGTAAGCCAAGATTAACCCATTCTACTGATAATACTTCCTGAACCGATCTATAGACTAGCCAATGTTCTTTATATTATCGAGCGAAGGTAAAAAATAGGAATGCTTCTATTTGGCGCAATACCATAATCTAAGTTCTCCACTAATGATAATTATTCTAAAAAATCTTGGATTAGTTAAAAAGGAGAAAGTTGTTTTATTTATACTTGCATTAACCTTTACTTTATTATTTCTTACTTACATTTAGTAGAAATTTTATTAAACTTAAAATCTGAATTTTAAAAAGAAAAAAAATTATAATTACTTTTAATTTGAAAATCTAATAAATTTCTTCAATTCATTTTCTATTAATCTTCCCTGTGGGATCGATAACCAGGACTACAATAGAGCCCTGTATCACTTGAAACAATACGTATACTTGCATTTGAAATCAAGACTTTACAAAATTATTATAAATATTTAAATATAAATTCAAAAATACTTGCATATACAGATTCTCATAAAAGTTGCGATATTGGTCGAGTCGGTGACATACTCAAACCTTAAAATGATAAACCTTAGCCTTTTGAAAATTTAAAATGACATTTTGTTTTTAGGGTCAAAATTATTAATTATGAATTAATATTTAAAATTCAAAAAAAATATTTTAAGAATCAATTTATTGCCATACTTAGCTCATTCCACATTGGACTAAGTCAATTATGAGTTTAACTTTAAATAGACTCAAACCAAACCTAATTAGGTCTAAGACATCAATTAGACCTAAGTAAATCCATTAAACCTTAATTAAATTTGGTTTAATACCATAAACCCTAATTAGGTCTAAGACACCAATTAGACCTTATTAAACCCATTAAACCTTAGACAAATTAGGTTTAATACCATAAAACCTAATTAGGTCTAAGAAACCCATTAGACCTAATTAAACCATATTAAACCGTAATTAAATTAGGTTTAATACCATAACCCCTAATTAGGTCTAAGACACTAATTAGAATTAATTAAACCCATTGAACCTTAAGAAAATTAGGTTTAATACCATAAACCCTAATTAGGTCTAAGACACTAATTAAACCAAATTAAACAATATTAAACTTAATCAAATTAAGTTTAATACCATAAATCCTAATTAGGTGTAAGACACTAATTTGACCTAATTAAACCATATTAAACCTTAATCAAATTAGGTTTAACATCATAAACCCTAATTAGGTCTGAGAAACGAATTAGACCTTACTAAACCATGTAAAACCATAATCAAATTAGGTTTAACACCATAAACCCTAATCAAGTCTATGACACTAATTAGACCTGGCTAAACCTTGTTAAACCTTAATCAAATGAGGTTTAATTAACCTTAAACTAATTAGACTTAACCATAATTAAGTCTAATTAATCAATTAAAGCTAACCCAAATTAGATTTAATTAATCAATTAAACCTTACACAAATTAGGTTTAATTATCCTTAGCCTAATTAGACTTAACCACAATTAAGTCTATTTATCAATTAAACCTTACCCAAATTAGGTTTAATTAACCTTAACCTAATTAGACTTAACATAATTAAGTCTAATTAATCAATTAAACCTTACCCAATTATGTTTAATTAACCTTAACCTAATTAGACTTAAGCACAATTAAGTCTAATCAATCAACTAAACCTTATCAAAATTAGATTTAACTAACCTTAAAATAATTAGAATTAACCACAATTAAGTCTAATCAATCAATTAAACCTTACCCAAATTAGGATTAAATAAACTTAACATAATTACACTTAACCACAATTAAGTCTAATCAATCAATTAAACCTTATTCAAACTAGGTTTAATTAACCTTAACCAAATTAGACTTAAGCTGCAATTAAGCCTAATCAATCAAGTAAACCTTACCCAAATTAGGTTTAATTAAGCTTAACCTAATTTAACTTAACCAAATTAAGCCTAATCAATCAATTAAACCTTACCCAAATTAGATTTAATTAACCTTAACCTAATTAGACTTTATAACAATTAAGTCTAATCAACCCATTAAACCTGACCCAAATTAGGTTTGATTAACCTTAGCCTAATTAGATTTAACCACAATTAATTCTAATCAATCAATTAAACCTCACTCAAATTAGTTTTAATTAACCTTAACCTAATTAGACTTAACCACAATTAAGTCTAATCAATCAGTTAAACCTTACCCAAATTAGGTGTAATTAACCTTAACCTAATTAGACCTAACAACAATTAAGTCTAATCAATCAATTAAACCTTACCTAAATTAGGTTTAATTAACCTTAACCCAGATCAAAAGTTAAATGAAGAAAGAAGTGAATAATCATTACAATTTCTTATCTTTCATATGACACATCCAATCTAAACCATCACTTCACCATTTATCATTTTAAGGAGAAAGATAAAGAAATCTACTAGAAATTCATGAGGAAGACACAACAAAACAAAGATTTTATATATAAAAGCAAAGTCATACAAACTATGAAAAGTAAATACAACTTATCTTAATATCTTCCCCGAGCGAATCCCTTGAAGTTCCTTTGAATCTCCTTCCCTCTTCACAATGACATAATTCTCTCGTGAAAAAGTAAGGAAGAAGCAATCTCTCACTCTTATTCTTCTTCTCCTACAACTCTTTTGAGAAGAATCCCTCATAAAAAAAACACTGAACACTAAACCCTAAACTCTAAAATCTCTCTACAAACTTCCTCTTCACTCACACACACTTTACTTCACTCTCCTAAACACACACACCACCAATTCTGGTTCCAAAATAAGTTAAAATAGTCTAGGAACGAATTCCCCAAGAATTTCCTCAAGAATCCCTCCAAAAATCATACAAATACATTAAATTTAGACTCCACCAACATTGGGCGTCAGTGGTGGCCAATAGGGCGCCATCGGCGGCCTGTCACACCAATTAATTCATGACTATCTAGAAAAATGTGTCGTCAGCGCTGATTTGGGCGTCGTCGGTGCCAAAACATCAAATCATGGTTTTTGCCTTTTTTGCTCCAAATTCGCTCCTTTTCACTTCTTTTGCTCCATTTACCTAAAATCATCTTACCTGCAGCAAAACATGAAGAATATCTTCCACGAAAGTGTAATATCACAAAAAATGAGTACAAAATATATATGAAAAATTAAACATATTTTTTGTGCATCAAAACACAATAGATTAAGAGGTAGAAACCAACTCATCACTTTTCCTTAACATGGGTATAATTTTAATTTTCCATAATTGTTATAGTTTGGAAGTTAACTAAATTGGATGATCATAAAGTGAGGGGTTTTGATGTTGGAAGACCATAATTCACTGATAAAAAAACCCCTAGCTAATGGTTGGATTATGACACAATATTTAATTAGGATTAAGCTCACTTAATTTAGCATTCTTAAATATATAAGTCTACCCATGAAACCTTAAGGACTCAGTAGAGAGCTAGGTTTTATTTTAAGATTGTTTAATGAGGATTAGAAAAGACAGTATAACTAATTACAAATATTTTGAAAACACCACTATACCAGCTCAAAATTTTAGCTGGCTAAAATCCTTAACAAATCAATTTGCCCTTAAGGGCCCTTATTCACATAATTCATAAATGAAACATTAATTGATTATTAGCTATCTTAGAGGGACGAATAAAAAATTAAAGTTCATTGAGCATAGAATAGAACATCTCCACTAAACTTCAACTTACTTATGGATGATGATTTAGCAACATAATAAGTTTAGAGGAACTTGGGACGTTCCAAAGGATTCAATAGAAGTGTAGGGTTATCCCTTGCACTCCTTTTTAGCCTTTTGGATATCTTGGAGAACAATTGAACTTATTATGTCTTTGCTTAAGAAAATCATCCTTGAGATATAAATAAAAGAATAAGAACCCACCAAGTTATGACACATGACTTGGTAAGTACACTTTAAACTGGTCTTTCTTGTTTTCCATTCTTGCAAATTATTTAAAATTCTTACAAAATTATATACACATATCCTGCAAGCTCTAACATTTAGCGGAAGTGCTAGAATATGATAGGTACGCATTTACAGTTTGCAATGTAATTTCCTTTCCTTTTATTTTACTGCATTTTCTAACCTGCACTTGCTTACGTTACTTGTAAAGTTCAAAAAAATTTTGCATGTAAAACCAAAACAAAAACCAAAATTCAAGAAAAAAAAACTTTTTCTTCAAAATTTAACAGCATTTAAAAAAAAAAAGAACTAAATTAATACACCCTCTTTGGATGATCGGGAATCCCTCGGAGGAGACAACCTACGACTATTAATAAGATTTCCCTAGTCTGGATGAATTTAACAATTAATTTGGACTAAGTGAATCTAAAGAAAATAGTGGTGCTAGAATGCAGGAACCGTGGGATCCTAACTGGTCTCGCTTAATTAACTTAAATTTCCCCCTAAAGACATTTAAATCACAATAACAAAACTTGACATATACACCTTAAACCTCTTGGAACTTCTTTAAACCTCTTGAACTTTACACTTCTAAACCTAAAACCCACTGCAAGAAGATACTTGGAGCATGCACTGTGGGCTGTATGACGAGGACATGCAGAAGAACATTTTTGAGAAAGCAAACAAAGTCTACAACAACAAAATGAAATCTTCAACAGTAAATCCTTCCTTAGAAATAATGCCATAGGAATTTGAGGTCGTCTGCCTAGTATGACATAAATCCTCAATTGATCTTTAAGGCCTTTGCACACTTTGTAGTGTAAGCCCTAACTCATCTCAGGATTCTAAGGTTGTCGTTTGATATGACGTAAATCCTCCTAACTTCGAGGCTATTTGTATGATTAATATCATACAAACGTAGGCCCTAAATGTTAAAAAAATGGTAGGATAAAATATTAAATAATATCTCCTCGAAATTAAAGCCAAACCATAGGATAGTTTGGGAAGTCACTGGGGTTCACTTTAGGAACCGTGACATCCCCTAATTTTCCTCCTTTAGATTCCAAAAATAAGTGTTCCCCTTTGCACCTTTCCCATTTGAATTCCCTATGTCTGAACATAAAAATCCTAAACCTTTTGAGTTCATGAAGACAATATTTCTTGATCTAAATTGAGATTTTTCTTAAGTGACTTGGGTCATTTGAGATGTAACTAACTATAGGGGCTTGCCCTTATTAGAAACTTTAAGAACCCAGCTCAATATAAACCCTATTTAATCTTTCATATTATATAGGGGAATTTATCAGTCAACATAAAAATGTTTTGCAGACCAAACAAAGGTCATAAATCTTTTAGTTTATTTAATTGACATGCATTATTAAGCAACAGGTCTATTCTTCGGGGTAGGTGCATGGCTTGCAATGTAGTGGTCTTTTATTTAAGCTATTAAATATATGAGATCAGTTTGATTTCGTATATATATATTTTAAAACTAAAATGATACTTTTCAAAATTACATATATTAAATTAAATCTATTTTAAAATGGGTGACGAGATTCTTATTCTGGCGACCAATAATTCCTAACTTGAAACAGTCGACAGGCATGTGTAGGAAAATTTATTTTATAGAACAATTTCGATCTCTTGTGATGAGTAATGTCTCCTTTACTTCATTGACATAACTTAAAGTGGTGATAGGTTATGTTAAAATTTGTTGTAGTTGAAACTAAGACTCGGGAGAGTGGTGATCTTATAACTTGAGTGCACTCACATTGTCCGGTTAGCTATTATGAAAAAGTTTAGGCGGCAATGTAACTTTTAAGGAAATATAATTTAATGATCTATTTTTATTAGGAGCTTCTAGGTGACAGATAGTTGCTAAAAACTAATAGAATACTAAGCATACCTTTACACTTGGATGAGCGATAGGTAGAAATACGTTCCTTATTGGAAAAAAAATTATATAATATCCTTTTATTGCTTATGCTATTAGCTTCATTTACATTTCCTTTGCATTGATTTCAATATTTGCTAAGGAGTATGAAATGCATGTTAGAATTGTTTTTATTATTAATGGGATGGTACTCGTTTGAACTTCATTTACATTTCAATTTTATCCTGTTGTAATGTTAAAATTCATTCTAATTACATTAAGACCCTGGAGGGCAGTGTAATTCTCAACTAAGTAGAGCCACATTTCAACTTGGCAAGAGCCGTTGCAATCACCTGAGGTGGAGTGCAAACAGACTGGGATATATGTTTGATGGACATAGAATTGATGCTTCTATGGTGACCAAC
This sequence comes from Papilionanthe hookeriana x Papilionanthe teres, assembly GCA_022702705.1. Taxonomy (NCBI): domain Eukaryota; kingdom Viridiplantae; phylum Streptophyta; class Magnoliopsida; order Asparagales; family Orchidaceae; genus Papilionanthe; species Papilionanthe hookeriana x Papilionanthe teres. Next base: position 75,045,588 of record CM040423.1, read on the forward strand.
TAGATTTTTTTATCAAAACCGTCTAGAGCTTGGTTGTTAAGGGTCCCTAGTACGTTCTATAGAGAGGACACAATGTGCAATCGAGATGTGAGAGGTCATAATCTACTCAATACTACTACATAAGCTGGTGAAAAACTCAAGGTTAGCCAATGTTCTTTGCTAGCATCGCGAGGAGGTAATGGATATGTATGCTGAGCGGTCACTGCTAAAAGTGTTAATTCTCAAAGGTGTATTCAGTTCAGTCTAACAGTAAGATCAATTTAATAATCAAGTGATTACTCGTATACGCAAGTATACGTATCGTTCAAGTAATACAGGACTCTAGTGGAGTCCTGGTTATCGATCCCACGAGGAAGGTTGGAACTACTCAAAATATAGTATACGAATGAAATCCAATACTCAATTCACAATGCAAGTTAAGAAAATATTAAAATTGCTAGTGTAACAATAACTAAAAGCTACGTTAACAAAAGTTACATTTAAAATTTTTTAAATAAAATTAACTAACACATACAAAGTTTCGTAATCAAAGGTTCAAATATGAAAAAGGCATCTTTCCCCTTAAAATGATAATATGATGAGTGAATGATATAGATTGATAAAATTATGTATTGTGTCAAATAGGATCATTCATATTCTTGATCCTCTTTAGAGTAACTCCTCTTTAGAGTTATGTAAAGAATATTGGCAAATCATAGGCTTAGTCCTAAATCCATGCTTAGGTTGGGAGGATACTGGATTTCACTTCAGAGCTCCCACTTCCCCTCACCTGAAAGCTAACCCTAGCTTTAGTTACCAAACTCTAGGACTAAATTGGGGATTTTAGCCTGTCACCCTAAAATCTCCAATTCAACGCTCATCAAACCACATTTCCCTATTTATTTGCACTCAACCCCCATAAACTACGTAACTCATTCATGGATATTGAATGAAATCTCCACTATCGTTATAGAACACTTAGTCTACTCAGATTAAATGTTTCAAAAAAAGTTTTAACAATTTAATTGACCAGATCGAAAAGTAAATGAAGTACGAAGTGAAAAATCATCACAATTTCTTTACAATTAAATGACACATCAAATCTACATCACCACTTCATCACATCATATTGCAAGGACAAAGACAAAGTAAACTAATCAGAACTCATTAGGAAGATATAGTAAAACATGAATTATATATAAAAGATCAAAGCCATACAAACCACAAAAAGTAAACAAAACTTATCCCATATTCATCCCCAAGAAAATCCCTTGAAGTTCCTTTGAATCCTTTTCTCTCTTCACAACAACACTTAATTCCCTCTTTAGAATAGTAAGGAAGAAGCAAACTCTCACTTTCCTCTTCTCTTACACTCTTTAGAGAAGAATCCCTCACAAAACAAGAGTTCCACACACTTTAACACACTTACACACTCACTCTCCAAAACCCTAACACACTTTACTCACACCAAATGACTCCTCTCCCTCTCTTCTCTCCTCTTCTTGGCATCCAAATCTATTTGAAATAGTTTAGGAATGAATTCCTCAAGAGTTTCCCTAAGCAACCCTTCAAAAATCATCCAAATACATTGAATTTGGCTTCCACCGACTTTGGGCACTGTTGGGGCCCTATTGCCGATTTAATTCTAAACTTTATGGATTCTGGCGCAGACGGCGCTAGTAGGCTGATTTCTTCATTTTGTCTCTTTTTATTCTAAATTCATTCTTTTTTGCTTCCTTTTTCACTACACACTTAAAATCATCACACCTGTAGCAAAACATGAAAAACACCTTTCTTTGAAGTGCAATACCTCCAAAAAAGAGTACAATATATATATATATATATATATATATATATGATTCTTAACAGATGCAATGGAATAAAGGAGGATGCGATTTTTTCGGTGGGTTCTTGAGGTGATTTTCAAATTCCATATGTTTCTTCTTGTTTTCTCAACAATCTTTGATTGATTTTTGTGATTAAGGATTGGAACTTCTCTAGTTTTTTAATTCTTGATCTCATTCTCTGTGTTTTGTTTTCTCGGGTGTCTGAAATTCAAACTTTTTTCGAATTTCTTGGTTTTGTTCCTCTTGTTCTTTTTGGTTGTTGATCCATCTGTTTTGATTCCTGGTTTCTTGGTTTGGTTTTTCTTAAGCTGTGCTATGGCTGTTCATAATTCTAATTCCATTACTGGGAAAGCATCCTTTGTGGATGTGGTGGGCTCGAGTATAGTTCATCATTCTGATAAACTTGTCTTCCCTCATTTTTATCATGATGCGGCTGCTGGTAGAGGGGATTGTTCCTTCATTAAGCAGGTTATCAAGAAAGGTGGGAAACCGGCTCTGATTTTCTCTGATGCTGAATTGGCTTCTTTGATTGAGGTGCACAAGTTTACCCTTGTTGGAAAATTTCAATAGGGATATCCTAAAATGGAAAGAATTAGGAAATGCTTTGAAGATCTAAGGTTAATTGGAAATTGGAAAGTTGGTCTTTTTGATGGTAGGCATATCATGATTAAGCTTTCTAATGAGGAAGATTATGCTAATTTATTTTCCAAGAAGCTCTTATTGCTGGATGGGACTTACATGAAAATCTTGAAATAGTCTCCTGACTTTGATTCAGATCAGGAAGCACCTATTATTCTTGTTTGATATAAAATACCTAATCTGAAATTGCAGTTCTTTAATCATCAAGTCCTTTATGCAATTGGTACTGCTTTGGGGAAGCCTCTGAAATTAGATATGTCTACTTTTAACCTGTCTAGACCTTCCTTGGCAAGAATTCTTGTTGAAAGAGATATTACTCTTTCTGATGTTGATGAAATATGGCTGGGTTCACCACATAATGGTTATTGACAGTCTATTGTAATAGAACAAAGACCCTTCTATTGTAATCATTGTAAAATGTTTGGACATACTAAGGAAGGTTGTTATAGAGTTCATCTTAACCTTATGCCTTTTAAAAATAGGGCTGGAGTTACAGCTGATGTTCAAAAAGGGAAGAATTTAGATTCTTCCATTATTCCTTCTGTTCAAGATAAATTAATTTCAGTATCTTTTCCCAATGCATTCTGAGTAGTTTACTTTATCTTTTTCTTTCTTAAATGGAGAAGTAATTAATTTATAAAGAATTGTTGTGAAAAGTATAAGTGTTTAAAAGTTGGAAGATGTTGTGAAGATTGATTCTGAAAACTTTGTTTACTTCTTAATTTGGCCTATTATGTTGTAGAATTTCTTGAGATTATGTAAGATCCTATGTGGTATTGTCTCATAAAAGTTATTGAGAATCACATGCAATTATATGGGTGAGAATTGTAGTCCATATAATTGAATGTAATATTAGAAGATATTTTTATGAAAGAGAGTAAAATTAGAGGATTTTAGAGTGACAGGCTAAAACCCCCTAATTTGGTTTGAAATTTTGAGTTTTGTTATGAGAAGTTAGCCCCCAGGTGGTGGGAATCGAGGGAACTCTAGAGTGAGAGACTGGTATCTTCCCCTGCTCTAACCATGTTCAAAATAATAAAAATTTCAAATTAACCTATGTTCTTTACAGAACCAAGTAAGGGTAAAGAACACATTTGCTTCTATCTGTTACAAAAAATTTAAATACTTCTACAATACTTTAAGAATTATTACTACTTCATAAAAGGAAAGAAAAAGATATTCTAGTTAATAGTATTTTACATCGAGTGTTATTAGTTATTATAATTTTAATTTCATTGCTTAGCATTATATTAAGGAAATTTTAAAAGACAAATTAACTTTCAAAACTTTTCAAAATCAAGACATACTTTTTCAAAAACAATTAAAGAAAGTAAAAAGATAATTTTCTGATTTCTTTAAAAATTTTCATATTTTCCCTGTGGGTTCGATATCTCGGGACTGAATCAGAAAGTCCTATATTACTTGATAAACGATATGTATACTTGCGTAGTATCCCATATTATAAAATCATAAGTTTCATATCTAAATCATCAGCGCTTTTACCGGACGGTACCAAGTTTTTGGCGCCGTTGCATTTATCGGGGATCAAACCTGAACATGGTTGTTCCTGAAGTCCCTGTAACTAATGCTGTTGCTAATCAACTTGTTTCTAGTATTCATGATATGGTCCATACCGATGGTCCTGAAGTAAATGGTAATTCAATCTCTGATGTTCCTGTTATTATTGATGGAGGGATGAAGGCTGCTGCTGATATTGTTGTTGATAGATCTGATTTATCTCTCTATCAGTCAAGGGAAGTTTCACCTTCTATTATTAATTATCCTATATTCCAGAACTTTTCACAGGAAAAGGAAACCTGTTGTTCTGAACAATTGAATGTTGTCAATAAAGAGTTAAAGGATGATTAGATGGTGCAAAAATCTAAGAAGAAAAAAATCTGTAGAATTAAAGCAATTATCTATGGCCAATATTATCCCTTCTACTTCTGCATCTGCTACTTTTTCTAGACTTACTAGAGGAAGTAGATCTTCCGTCCATGATTAAGTTTTTATGCTGGAACATTTGGGGAGTGGCCAATCCTGGCTCCCTTAATAGACTTTTAAGCCTGAACAAGGTTCATAAATTCTGGGTAATTGTTCTTATTGAACCATTGGTGAAAAAGAACTTTGACAGATTCATAAAGAAGTTTTCTGGTTTCTCTTTTGTCTTTAATTCTACTAATAAGATTTTGTTTTTTAGTATAAAGGAGCTGAGGATTGATATTCTTCTTGATCATCCTCAATTCTTACATTTGCATTTTGAGCTTGATCAATTTAAAGGATTTGCCACTTTTGTTTATGCTTCTTCTTCTATTGCTGGAAGATTCGAACTTTGGTCTCATTTGAAGATTATTGGTCAGAATATGAATGAGGGTTGGATTATGGGAGGAGACTTTAATTGTATCTCACATCCTAGTGAGAAGAAAGGGGGTGGGAATCCTAATCTTCATGAGATGCTGAATTTCACTAATCAAATCAAGGCTGCCAATCTATTTGATATTGGGTTTGAAGGCTCACCTTTCACTTGGAGAAGAGGCTCTTTATATGAAAGATTGGATAGAGTTTTCACTAACCAACTCTGGCTTGATATGTTTAACCTTTCTAAAGTTAAGCACTTAGCTAGATTTGGATCTGGTCATGCTCCTTTACTTGTTCAATTCTCTCAACTTACTACTGTTAAACAAATTGGATTCAGATACTTAAATGTCTGGTCTACCCATCCCAACTGTAAACAGGTAGTTAAGAATAATTGATTCTCCCTCACCATTATTCTGAAGCTAATTCTTTGTTGAAATTATGGCAGCTTAAAAAAAGAGTTGTTAAGGCTTTAACTAGTTGGAATTGGTCTGAATTTGGGAATCTTAAACATAATATTTAGAATGCTGAAATTATGGTTGCTCAGATGGAGCTAGATGTGGAAGAAGGAAGGAAATCTGATAAAGACATGTGGAAGCAAATGGGATACCTCATTCTGCCATTATGCAAGAAGAGTTATTTCTTCAGCAAAAAGCTTCTGCCAGTCAATTCTTTCATGGGAATCAGAATTCAAAATTTTTTCATGCTATAATCAAATATAGAAGAGCCCTTAACATTATTCTGAAAATTAAGTCTGCTAATAATACCTGGCTTTATACTTCACAGGAAATTGCTGAAGATGTAGTTAATTATTTTCAAAATATATTCTCTTATCATGATTCCAACTCTATAATATTCTCTAATAGTCTTATGCAAAATGATTTATAGTTGGCAAGGGATTGTCAATTATCCAGATTGCCAAATGAAGATGAAGTGTTATCTGCTATTAATTCCTTGGATAGTAATAAGACAACTGGTCCTGATTGGTATACTTCTAATTTCTATAAGAAATTCTGGCAGATTATTAGATTGGATGTTATTGAGACTGTCCAGAGCTTTTTCCAGGGAGTGGATCTTTCAAAGTATTTTGTCTCTTCTTCTATTATTCTTATTCCTAAGTATAAAAAGAAGGAATGTTGGCAAGACTTCAGGCATATCAGCATTACTTCTACCTTTTCAAAAATTATCAGCAAGCTACTTGTGGCTAGAATTCAACCTCTTATGGATGTACTGATTTCAGAAAACCAATCTGCCTTTGTTAAAGGAAGAGGTATTAGTGAGAATATATTATTGGCTCAAGAATTACTTACTGATATTGACAAGTCTTGTAGGGGTTCAAATTTGATTCTTAAATTGGATTTGTCCAAAGCTTTTGATACTATGAGTTGGTCCTTTATTCTAAAGGTACTTTCTGCCAAAGATTTCATCTCTGATTTCTGTAGCCTAATCTCAAGATAGCTTAATAACAATTATTATAGTGTGTTCATTAATGGTGAAAGTAAAGGTTTTTTTCAAGCTGGAAGAGAAATTAAACAAGGAGACCCCCTTTCTCCTTATATTTTTATATTGGCTTTTGACTATCTCTCTAAGCTTGTTAATCAAGTCCAGATCAGTCATCCTTACACTCAGTTTCAACATAGATCTAGTCAATTGGTTAGCCACCTTGCTTTTACTGATGATGTCATAGTTTTCTGTAATGGAAGTAAGAATTCCATAAGGTGTTTAATGAAAACTTTAGTTGAATTTGAAGATGTCTCTGGTATGACATTTAACAAATCCAAATGTAATTTTCTACCTAGTTCTAAAGCCCAGGTGAATACTAAGAAATGGATTACTGATTTCACTGGTTTTAAAGAAGCCAAATACACTTAAGTATTTGGGGTTTCCTTTAATTAAAGGTAGACTAAGACATTCTCATTATGATGAAGTGGTTACTATAATTTCTACTCAAGCTCAGTGCTGGACAAATTCTTTTTTATCTAATGGTGGTCGAATAACTCTTCTTAAGAGAATTTTAACAACTTATCCTCTTTTTATCCTTCAAATGATTAAGATGAAGAAGAGCACCCAAAAATTACTTTCCATTACTTTCAATAAATTTCTTTGGGAAGATCAGCATAGGCAAATGCATTGGACTAATTGGGATAAAGTTTGTAAACCTATTGCTAGTGGTGGCTTGGGGTTTAAAAGTTTTCAACAAATCAGTTTTTCATTTTATTGTAAACAGTGGATCAACTTCAGAGCTAAGAAATCTTTATGGTCTAAGCATAGGCATGGGAAGTACTGCCACAATATTCATCCTTCTCAAGTTCAGTGAAGATTGGGGACTCAAAAAATTGGAAACAATTGCTGAAAGTTAGAGATGATGCTGAAAAACTTTTTGTTTGGGATCTTGGGGATGGACAAATATATTTTTGGCTGGATAATTGGGTTTTTAATGATTCTTAGATTGATCAATGTGCTCATCCTGCTTCTATTCAAAGAGTGGCTGATTGTTGGATTAATTCTGAATGGGATGTCATTAAGTGTTGACCTCATTTTTGATGAGGTCTTCTCCTCTTCTCTTTAGTACTTAGGATCTAGCCTTAGGCTTTTCCTTTGACTATCTTAGAGGATTAGAATTGGGACCCACCTTTTAGAAATTCAAACCACTCCTAAACTCCCCGCAAACTCCACAAACTTGACCGTAGACCCCTAATCACCTAGAGGGTTGAAATCAAGTGTGGAAGTTTAAAGGATGAGTTCCTATAAGACTCTTTGGCCTTAGGATTGCCCTGGGTGGCCTGGTCTGATGAAGGGGCTGACTTACACACACACTACACCTACACACTACACTTTCACATACCTCCTAAAAACACACCCATACCCGACTTGACCTCCTGACTCATGTAGGTGATTCACATGGATGGTCCTTAACCCCTAAGCCCTCGGCAAGGGGTTAGGAACAACATGGTGAATGCCTCAAATGAGTCCCTTCATGGCTCATGTGGGCTTGATATGGCTTCATGGCTCAACCAAAATGGTTTTATTCCACTTACATCCACCCAATCTTCAATTTTCCAAATTTTCAATTTTTGACCCCCGGGACCCTATACCCGCTAACCTACCCAAAGCCTCGAATAACCCAAATTTCTCAAAAATTTCCAAATCACCCAAAATTCTCCAAAATCATTCCCAAACATTTCCACATCACTCAAACTGATCATCCATATCCAAAAATACCAAAACTTCCAAAAATACCTCCCAATACCCTTCAAATACCCAAAATACCCCTCTTAGCCAAAAAATCCAAAAATTCAGAAAATTCCCAGAAAATTCCAGAAAATCCCAAATATTCCCAATTTCATTTTGTTCAACTACACCATGGGCCAATTTTGTCAATTTACCCCACTTTTATCAAAATCCCCAATTTGACCCATTTTAACCCAAAGTGAACCCAATGTCAAACCTAACCTACCCAATTGACCTAAATTCTGGTCCAATTCAATTCTAAACTTCAATTCAACATTCCCAACACCAATCTAGACCAAATCCAAGCTTAATTTGATTGACATTTGGATCCAATTTCACTTTTGGCCTTAAAGCCCAATTTGGACCCATGACCCAAACTTAACCCAAACTCACCCAATTCAACTCCAATTAAACCCAAATCTTTTCTAAACCTTCCTTGACATCCCCATAAACAAAACACTAACATGATTTGCCCAAAATTTAGACCCAAACCCCACTCAAATTCAACCCAAAATTAAAAGGCCCATTTTCGACCTAAACCCAAACCTAGCCCAAATGAGCCCAAATCCCAAAATCAAAACCCATCAAAGCCAAAACCTCTTTGAAACACTCCCATAAACATTTCCCAACATTAATTTTACATCAATTTCAACTCTAGCCCAACATTGGCCCAAGTTAGCCCAATTTGACCTACATAGGCCCACTTACCAATTAAACCCAAATTCAAACCAATTCAAGTCCAAATCACACTAAATTGACCCCAAACCACTCATGACACATCCCTAAACCAAACTCAACAATTATTTGGCCCAACCTCTTTACAAAATTTCTATCCATAAATTCATTTTCAAACCTAAAAGCCCACTTCCCTAAACCTTCCTAAAAGCCCATTTCCACCAAATACAAAAGCCCAAAATCGGCCTTAAAGCCCACATGACATTTCCATTTGCCATCCATTTAATCAAAGCCATTCCCTAAGTTCTAATCACATCATCAAATAATTCCAAATTAAGCCTCATGCCAAATTACCCCCTAAATGAAAAATATTTCTAAAACCCTTTTTCATGAAACAAGTCAACTTTTTTTCAAGCCAAATGCAAGCCATGCAAGCCATAGACAAGCCACATGAAGCCATGGGGGGGGTTTGACTTGTCACCATGCCCAAAATGGCAAGAAGAGGGGACCCTTTAATGATTCTCTTAAGAGTGATTAACCACTCCCATGTCTCCCCTAACTCTCGCTTAAGCTTAATTGTACTTGGATCGTGACTCGACCCCACTAATCAAGCCGATCCAAGTGACTTTCCCTTCACCCCAAATTGGCCTTGGAGGGTGAACCCAACCCAAACCAATGGGTTGACCAAATTGAAGCCAAAATGACCCCTCCCCCATTCCATTTTAATTCAGCCACTTTACACATGGCAATGGCCAATCGATTGCACAAACCTCTAACCCCGACCCACTCCGGACTCCGAGGGTGACCCATGCCTCGCCGGCCGCCCGCCCGGGTCGCCGGAAAACACCATGGCCGAGACCTCGGGAGGAGCCAAACTTGGAATTCCATCTTCGCCGAGCCGCCTCATGCCCACATGGCCACCATGGCCGTTCTTCACATGCCAAGAGCAGCTCGATCCCAGCCCTCAACTCCCCCGGAGGCCCTCCAGCCTCTCCTATTTAAACACCTCACCCTCACGGCCAAGAGAGGTGCCGAACCGAACCTTACCGAAACTCGCCAAAATTGCTCCGTATCATTCTCCATACTTAGAGCACTTGATCCCCAAGGCAGATTCGCCCTAATCCCTCACTCAACGAGCCCAATTTCGTCAGCCAAAATTCCACCCAAAACCAGACACTTCTCCTCGCTGGATCAATCCTCAAATCGATTGGTTCTACACCTTCACCGTACCAAGGGAAGGTGTCCACCAGCGAAAGCCCCATCTCCAGAGCCACCCAGCTTGCTCCAGCCCTCCAAGCTTTGTGATCGGGCTTGGTCGAAATCACATCTAGACGATTCACTGCACCAGGAGACTTCATCTGGAGCTTGCTGAGATCCAATCGAAGGTGCAACAACTCTCAGATTGAAGCCACACTTCTCTGAGCAAAGGTATGAACTAATTCTTCATCCCGAGCTTCTCGAGATTCTCCATTTCAAATGCCTTAATTTCAATGCATGATAACCGTATAGATGTGTTCGTCTCTTCAAGACGAATCCATGGAGCATAAGAACGTAAAAATCCGTCGAGTATCGAGCGAGATCTGTAGGATTTAGTGTGGACGGCTCTCGGGCGAGGACGCTCGGGGACGATGAACGGATGCCGTCCATTTAATACACGCGCGGACGGACGGCTCGGATGGCGTTGGACTGTGAGACGCGTACGAGAACCGCGGGGCCCGGCCGCCGACTCGGATGGCGGCGTCGAACGGGAGCGCAACGCGTGTGATTTCGGAGATGCCGAGGATGCGCCGGCGCCACGTGGATAAATAGAAAAATAGGGTATTTTTCTATTTATTTAATTCCCTAAACTTGGAAAATTCATAACTTTGTGTAGAAAACTCAGAAAAATAAAAGAAAAATACCCTCTTGCTCAGATGAACGGAGGAGAATAATGTGGAAAAGAAATCATTTAATTTCATCAAGTATTTTATTTTTAGTAATTTATTTACTCTCTGCATACATTTAATTCTCCATGCATTCATACAATTCACCATGGCATGAGACCATAGGGCTTTTAAGCCTCCGAATTCGGGAACATTCCCCGAATTTTCCAAAGTCGAGGCCATCCTTATGAAGAGTTATTGATTTTTCAAATTCATGTCACCGTTTTGAGTATTTTAATTCCAATAAATAAGCATGTTGTGTAATAAATTCTAGGAAAATTTGGTGATGTTCCTTATGACCAGAGAACCCTAGGAAAAATAGGTTTCGAGTTAGTTCATTTAGACAACCCTAATCGGCTTAAACACCCAAAATAGGTCTCTAATTAATTAGAGCTAACCATACATCAAATTGACTTGAAATCAATTCTCCACTGATCTTTAGGATTAGAGGAACCCACCATAAAAATTTGAGGTCAATTGGACTTGGTTAGCCCCAATTAATCGGGTTGATTAAGCCACTTAGTCATTTTAAACTTTAAAAATTCATAACTTTCAAAATATCTTTCAAAAATTCACCAAATTGGTTTTGGAGTCTCTCTGATATCAGGGGAATTTAAGAAAATTAAAATTTCAATTTTCTAAAAAAGTTGATTTTTAATATTATTTTAATATTTTTAATAATTAAAAAATAATAAAAATCACAAAAATAATAAAATTCACCAAAGTGTCACATTTTGAATTTTAATCACTTGGGAACAAATCCAATATTTTTCCTAGGTCTATTTAGTGAGATATTAAATTTTAAAGCTCTAGGGTAATTTTAAAATTAAAAAAAATGTATTTTCTAGCATTTTCACTAAAATAATTATAATAAATCATAGAAAGATCAGAAAATTGCAAAATTTGATTCTCTGATTTCTTTGATATCAGAGAGATTTTTGAAAAATATAAAATTCATTTTTCAACATTTATTTTATTTTTAAATTAATTAACACTCTAAAACTTAAAATAATTATAATAAAAATAATATAATTCAAAAAATCATCAAAATTAGTCCAAGTGGTCCTCTGGTCATTAGGAATGTCCCCTAATTTTCTTAAGGACAGAAACTTTCCCTTGGTCATGTTATCAAATTTTCCTTGAAAATCTCTATTTTCTACTAAAAATAATTATATAAATAAATTAAATACAGAAAAATCACATTTTCTCCTCTCATGTCTTTATTGACATATGAGTGAAGTCACATAAAAATCTCAAGTTCATTTGAGTTTAATTTAGTGAGTTATGAAATTATTAGGCTTGAAGGGCAAAATGGTAATTAAATTCTAACCCTTAATTAAAACTTTAGGTTTAATAAAAAATTAACAAGTAAAATATTTGATCCTAACCTGATTTGGATGATTGAAATTTAAATAATTAAAGGGTAGAAACCCATTAAGCAATTTAAAATGATTAAACCTTAATTAAATAATCGATTAAATTTGGAAGAATAATAAAATTCGAATTATTAAAATAAGGATATTATTAGGAAGAGATTTATTCTTTAATTTAAAAATCCCTAAATTTAATCATCTCATTAATATTCAACTCTTAATTAAAATGATAACTCAAATTTAAAATATTAAAAGACTTAATCATTAAACTAAAATTAAATCATTAAACTCTTTCAAAAATTTCAATTAAAATTAAATTAAATTAAATTAAAAATTAAATTAAATTAAGTAAATTAAATTAAAATTAAATTAAATTAAATTAAGATTAAAAGTTGAATTAAATTAAATTAAATGAATTAAATAAATTAAATTAAATAAATAAAATTAAATTAAATTAAATTAAATAAAATTAAATAAATAAATAAATTAAATTAAATTAAATTAAATTAAATTAAATTAAATTAAATTAAAAATTAAATCAAATCAAACTAAATCGAATTAAAATTAAATCAAATCAAACTAAATTGAATTAAATTAAATCAAATCAAACTAAATTGAATTAAATTGAATTAAATTAAATTAAATTAAATTAAATTGAATTAAGTCAATTAAATAACATCACCTAAGACATAAAGAACTCAAAAATAAATCTAAAATAACTTCAACACTATTCCAAACTTAAATCATTAATTTGAACTTAAATTCGAATCACAAACCATTTGAACACCAATTTACCCTCAAGAGCTTTAGTTATCATGACTCCTAAACGTAATATAAAATGAAATGTTACTTCACTTATAGGATATTCAAATGTCCTAGTTCACCGAGCAAGTTAACAAAAATTGAAAACCTCTGACGATCGATTCATTTATATAATTAAATTCTTTTCGACTTAAAACAATCCTAGAAATATCGAAAAGATGTTTAGGATCCTTCCTAAGCACTTCCTCAATATGATAGGATATTTATAAGAACAATTGAACTTAGTTGTTCTTCGATGAAGAAAATCGTCTTCAAACCAAAAACACAAAGAACCTAGACGTCATAGAAATGACTAGCTATAGGATTAGGAATTTGCGTAGAAAACCATAACCCTTTCCCTTAGCTTTACCTAGGAACTTGCTTAAATATTCTAATTGTGTTTTAAGTGCAGCTTGGGATGACGGGAAGACCCTCCAGGTACGCTTTTATTTTATTGCGATTTACTTTACTGTAATTTATTTAATAGCATCGCACTTATTTTCTCGTACGATAAAACAACAATTGCATGAAAACCTACACCTTTAGGACGTAAACCAAAACCGAAACCCATAACTAAATTAAAAGACACTACAAGATAAAATTCACCTCCACAACATTTCAAAATATAAGACAACTCAAAATTTAATCACAAACAGTAACACAAAACTACAATTACAACTAAATTAAAACGTCCTGTTGGATGATCTGGAATACCTCTGATGATGTAACCTACGTGTCGCTAACGGGATTTCCCACGGCCTAAATGAAAGTGTGGAACTCATTCAGCTGAGTTTAGCAAATTCATCCGGACTAAGTGAATCCGATAAAAATAATGATGCCGAAGGATGGAACCGTGGGATCTTAACCTAGTGTTGTTATAATCAACTTTAAGATTTGTTTTAATTAAAACACAAAAAACACTTGGAAATTAAGACTTCTCTAAACCAAAACACTTTTCTCATCCCCCGATTTATGATTTCTAAAACTAAACCTCCGCAACAACAAGGAGCTCTGAGCATGGTGGGCAAAGCACGGCCATCGTCGTCGCAGAAACTCGAACCTACTTCACAGAAACTTTCCTAGAACTAAACAACAAAGCCATAGGACTTCGAGGTAGTTTCGCTTAGTGCAACATAAATCCTCAACTCTTCGTTGTGCATTCGCATCGCAAATTAAGCCCTAACCGGTCTTAGGATTCCGAGGTAGTCGTCCGATACGACATAAACCCTCATATCTTCTAAGCTATTCGTATGATTCTATCATATAAATATAAGCCCTAATTAATTAAAATCGACAAGATCAAAATATTAAATAAACATTAGGACCTTCCTAAATCCAAGCCAAACAATAGGATAGCGGAAATTACCGAAGTCCGCTTCGAATCCGTAATTTCTCCTACTTTTCTTCCTTTGAATTTCCAAAACAAAATGTTCCAAACTTGATCCATTCCCTATCGAAACCCAAAATTCAATCCCTTGAAAACTTAAACTTTGAAATTCTCGAGAGCGGAATTATTGATTATTATCGAGAGTTTTCTTAGGTGATTCCCATCACTTAAGATGTAATTAACTATAGTGGCTTGCCCTTATAGGGAATTTTAAAGAACCTGAGTAATATAAACCCCGTTTAATATTTTCATATTAAGCAGTGGAATTTGTCGACTTATAAAATTGGTTCGCGTGACCAAACGGATGTCACAAATCTTCTAGTTTATTTAACCGAGCCCCACCATCAAGCAGTGTGTCTATCCTTAGGGATAGATACACGGTTTGTGATGCGGTGCTCGTTTATATAAACTATTCGGGATGTGAGATCGGCTTCGATTTCATATCTTAAAATCTTCAAATTTAAAATTATTTTCAAAATCAAATATTACTTTCTAAATTATATCTATATTTAAATTTAAAATTCGCCGACAACTTCTGTTAGGCGACCCCTTTTTAAAATATCACACAACCTAAAAATATGCCGACAACTTCTGGCGACTCCGCTGGGGAAAATTCCTCTCTCCATTCTAATCAGACAATTCCGTTTTCAAAAATCCGGTAGTGCATCCATGTCCCTTATGGATCAAACTACCCTTCTTTCCGTCGGGATACTATGTTCATTTCTACCTCGAACAAGTATAACCAACATTCTCTCGGATTTAGGAGCCACCGTTTAGACACCCCTAAACAGAGAGGTTCCGAGATCCTTTTACCTCATTTCGAGGTGGGGCGGACCCCCAATAGTGTGTTAGTTTAGAGTGATCCTTCGAGTCGAGAAGTCTTGCTTAAGACTCTCTTTTCCTTTCCAACTCCGATTCAGATTCCTTACCTTCTCTACACCTTCGAACACTCCGTTCTAAATAAACAAACCCTCTAATAAGTGATTCTTTTAATAAGTGATTCCTTCTTATAAATACATGAACATGAATGAGTTCGGACTCTTTTCAATTCCTTTCTTTTCGTCCTAAAGAAAAGAAGCATAACTCGGGACCGACAACCGAATCTACCCCGTAAATGGAAGCCCCAAAACCGATTTTCTCCTTCACCAACGGACCGGACCTCGCCGTCTATAAGGATGAGCCGCCCGACAATGGAATCATCCGATTTGGACAAGGATTTGAAAACACGAACGTCAAGATCACCGACGTCTCCCTTTTCGCACCGATGAACAAGGTATCCGAAGCCGAGGAGCCGCTCGCTCGAGTTCAACCTTAGATCGACCCAAGAATTCCCTCCTCCGCAAAGGATCCCGACTAAGAGGAGTACCGATGTCCATGAAGGACCGTTATCTCTACCCCCACCGGTCTAGTTGTTTCGCACCTACCCCGACTTTCGCCAAATCAAAGGGGAAAGAAATCCAGAACTATGATGGACTCGTTACCGTGGAGGGTACAGATCTTCCCGTAAGACCTTCTCGTTTTCGAAATCGGGTCCAGCTTCAAAGATTCCGTCACCGACAAAGACCCAAAGAAGAAACGAAATGAAGGATCGCTAAAGAAGCCGTAGCCGTCGAAATTGCTTTCCTGGAGGAAATTCCAGAACTCGCCGAATATACACCGCCGCTCGAATACATACCACTTTTGGGAGGAAGCAGTGTTTCATCCCCTTTCCGCCGCAGAAGATGAAGAGAACATTCGCAAGATTGTCGCCACATTACCACAGACCCGCATATTACAACGATAGCCGCAAGAAAAGAACTAGAACTACGCCATTTCGCTTCGACCGCAAACTTTGGTGAAAAGTTAGCAAAGAAGGAAAACTCGCCCCGTATCGAAATTCTACGAAGGATAGTGGCGGTGCCGGCCAAATCCCGTCTTGGGCCCCGAGTAGAACCCGCCATCATGACGTAAAAGCCAAGTAAAAGAATGAAGGCTAGTCCGCCCGTTGTCGTCTCGGGATTACAGATTAGGGAGGATACCACCTTCCAAAGCATTCGGCCGACGTGACCATCCGGTCCTAGACCTTCCGCCGCCGAAGGATGGTATGGCGTCCCACTACCGGGCAGCTGAGATCGAAACAAGCAGTCTCGAGAAAGAAAGTCTCGCCGAGAGACTCGAATCCGAAGAAAGTGCTACCGCGATGAAGGGGACTCGCGAGAAGGGGACCCTGCAGCCTATCGCACGACAACCACGAAGACACACGTAAAGCCCCGCTAGAAGATGCCATGGAAAAGTCGAGAACCGATATCCGACGATCGGCAAAAGAAAGAGAAGAAAAGTTCGGAGACGAGATCGATTCATCGGAATTCATGGACGACGAATACACGCAAATCAACATGGTCGAGACACGAGCTTCATCGCCTTCGCAAGGTGCTCCCGCAGCACGCGCAGAAGAGAGGAGCCGTAACCGATGAGAAGGCAGCTTCAGGAAAAAGACGACACGATCGCTCAAATGGCGAAAAGGATGGAAGAGATGGCCGTAGCTCCGGCCACTCTCCGCAGTCAAGTACAACCACATGTAGAGACACCCCCGCAGGTCATTCACATCGTAGACGGAGGAAAGGAGATTACGTCCGTCAATGGGGATGATCAATCGAAAAGGATGCAACACAAAGTATGATTCCCGAAAAGGATATCAAGAACTTGGTGGAACAACAGTGCGAGAAGCCTTAGCACAATCGAAGAGCGGGACATCCATTCGGACGGTTAGACCTTACCCGTAAGAATTCGACGCCGTCCAATACCCGAAAGGCTTCGTACCACCTCTCGTTCAAGACCTTCGACGGAACCGGGAACCCCTGACAGCATGTGGCACACTTTCGTGCCGCTTGTTGCAATGCCGGCGGGAGCGATGCATTACTCTTCCGACGAGCTCGTCGCCAGCCCGTCGTGAATCGCCTTCGACCGGTATGCGTAATTACCAAATGGTCTCGATAAAGACGTTCTCAGAGCTAGAGAACCTCTTCATCAAGCGATTCGCCGGAGCTCAGCACCACATCACTATAGGTGATTTAGTGGCAGAGAAACAAAAGCCGAATGAAACTTTGGTGGATTACATACTTCGATGGAGGAACTTAAGCATGAAGTGTGAACCACAACCGCAAGAACAAGCATGCAATCGGCATTTTACTAAAAAGCATCCATGGCCCGATAAGCACTTCTCCTCAAGGGATTTACTATTAAGACTTTCGAGAAGTTGTTAAGCAAGGCCGGAAGCTTACAAGAGGAGGCAAAGCAATTAAGTTTCACCGATAAAACGTATAAACAAAAGCCCGTAAATACTTTTGAAAAGAAATCCGGATCGTTGCAGCGAATTGACAAAGGCAAGCAACCGATGCAAATACCACCGTGAACGGCCGCAAGCAACCACAACAGAACTACCAAGCAACCCCGGCCCAGACTATCGACTCATCTCCGCAAGATGAACAACCGCCTCGTCCGCAACGTACATTAAGAGAGCTTTTGAGCGAGAGAATATCCGTTCAAGAATGAAGCAAGTGCCGAAAATGTTCCGTAGTCCGATGAAGACTCCGGATTTCCAACCGCCGCAGCCTAAAAGACCGGAGGAAGTCAACAAGAAAGGTGATCCCAACTTTTGCCCTTACCACCGGATGCTTCGGGCACAAGATAGAAGATTGTATTACCTTCAAAAGTTGGCTCAATGACAACCTCGCGGAAAGGGAATATAACGATCCCGAAGGAGTACATGAAGGAACCCCGTAAAGGAGGTTCCGTCAATGTTGTCTCGACCGATCCCATCATTCCGATAGATCCCTATACGACCGAAGATGGATGGACTACCGCTCGGACGAGATCTTCGAAAAAGATTTTAGACAAAGATCCAAACCGCTTCGGTGCGAGCTTCAATTCGTAGTTCGAAACCCGTTAAGCCGGTACTATCACTTGCGATGGAAGAACCACCTCAACAGAGACGATCGAAGAAAAGAAGAAAATCGACGAAGAAGAGAAGACCGAGGCACCTAAGGCTAGACTAGGGGCCGCTTATCCTAGGATAGTTGTTTCCGATTCGGGGAGAAATCCCTCGAACCCCCGACTCCGTATGATTATCTACTCACTTCGATGGGATCATATAATGATAAGGGTGATGGCGTTGGCTACGTTTTCGATCGTTTCTAACGATTACGTAACTAACGATAATCCGGATATCGATTTCGATACCAACGACAATTCTCAAATCATACACGATCTCGACAAGCAAAATAACGAAGAAGACATCCATCAAGGAGGCTACGAGAGTTCAACAAGCAACGAATCTATTTGCGAGTTTCGAGGAGCTCCAGTCACGATAGAGTTAGAGCCTTCAGACTCTGAAGCTAATCCGAAGAGCCCGTCATTCCGATTCAAGAAGAGACGCCGGCAAGCTCAACAATAGATTCGAAGAAATTACGAAGTCAACTTGAGAAGTGGAAAAGTTCTACCTCCGAGAATGGGTCCAAAAGACAAAGGAAAGGTGTGGTTGTTCGTAGAAGAACCAACCCCGGCAGAAGAAATACCCATTCGAGAAGAAGCGTAGACACATGAAAATAAAGTGGACTACAACGTGCTAGCCCATCTTAGGAAACTACCACCAAACCGAGCATCTACGACGCTCTCATCTTATCAAAGGAGATGAGAGAAGCCTCGATCAAGGCCTTACTTGATCCGGAAATTTGCTTAGCTCAAATGGCCGGAGATTCCTTAGATGAGGTTTGCTCGTTAAAGGAACAACGAGGTGTTACCTTCACTGGACAATGACCTACTACTTGGGACGCAGACCACAACCGACCGTCTGTACATTTCAAGCTATAATTGGGAAGTTTACACTCTCCGCAGTATTGGTTGATCCAGGAGCATCAATCAATATAATGAATCTTCGAACGCTAAAGCATACTTGGAAATCGATGCCCGCGAGCTCGAGGCGGACAAAATGTTATTAAGAGGATTCAAACCGTAATGGAGAAAGAGCCCTCGGCTCAATAACACTATCGATGAAGACCGGTGACTTAGCAAAGACAACCGCGAAATTTCACATAATCGATTCGAAACGTCATTCAACGCTCTACTCGGGCCGACCATGGATACATGAAAACAGGATGGTACCATCATCTCTACATCGTTGCATCAAATACTACGATGGAGGGGAACAGAGGCATCAAAGGTGACTTACAACCATTCTCCGTACATGAAATTGGAATCCACGAGGATGCAACTTATTATGCACCACCGAAGAAAACGATCTTCTCCGGAGATACCATAACAAATGAAGCAAAGAAAGTTCTGGACAACGAAGAACTCGAAGTTCTAGTCCAACAGCTCACTCACCACTCCCTTACGGCCGAGATGGTGAAGGTTTCTCCACAACTCGCATCCGAGGTCGAGGCCGGGGACGAGGTCGTGGTAGAGACGTTAAGACGATCGGACAAAGGAAACCAACCATTAAAGTCGATCGGGAAGATAGTTCTGAAGAAGAAAAAGAAATCAAACAAGAAGCAGCGACAATAAGTCAGAAGAAGCCGCAATTCAGAATCCCTCTCGAAGATGAAAGAAACGAAGGATATAAATCAATGTACGAGAAGATTAACCACTATGTACATACTATGACTCTGACCCCGATCCATTCTAATAAAATCGAGGGTATGGAGGTCAAAGAGGTATGTAGCGGTGGTGCAAAGCCCATCAAATTCTACCATGGTGCTTCTTCCTCCAAAACTGAAAACAATGTACAATTTGAAGATGCTACTTCATCAGAATTAATGGAATCGCCTTTCGAGTGGTACTCTCCCCGTGTTCAAAATTTAATTCAAGCATGGTTTCTTACCTCGACAATGGACAAAAGGTCAATCACAACGTTTTGAAAATTTATGGAATAACTCCGGTCGTCCACCCAACTCAAAGCATGGTCTCGGATCTCGCACAAGCAGGATCGCCGACGATACCGAATTTTGCTTGGTTGTCACTTGCGAATCTAATGAAAACCGCATGGAAACTACGACGAACTCGAAGATTTACAAATTGGAGACGCTCCACCGTAATTCGAAGAAGAAATCAAATCTACGATGATGAGTTAACGGAAGTTAACTTAGGTACTAGCGAAGAGCCCGTACCTACCCTTGTTAGCTCCTTACTCAATAAAGAAGACTCGAAGAAATAATCAAGTTATTAATGGAATTTAAAGACTCGTTTTGCTTGGAGCTACGATGAGATGCCGTGATTAACTCCGCAGGTCGCAGTCCATAAGCTAGGAGTGGATCCTGCTTCAGTCCCGACCGACAAGGTCCCGGAAGAATGCGTCTAGAAATCGAACAACAAGTCATACCGAAGTTAAAAAGCTAATAGACGCTAAATTTGTCCGTGAAGAACAATACCCGACTTGGCTAGCCAACGTGGTCCCAACGTAGAAGAAGAATGGTCGATCGTAATTTGTGTGGACTTCAGCAGATTTAAACAAGGCATGTCCAAAAGATGAATTCCCTCTACCGATCCCGTAATTAATGATCGACATCGCTTCAACACATGAAATATTCTCATTCATGGATGGATCTTCGTGATACAACCGGATAAAAATGGCTCCGTAAGATGAAAAGCTTACAAGCATTCGTAACGCCGATCGGAGTATTTTGCTACACGGTGATGCCATTCGGATCGAAGAACGCAGGAGCAACCTACCAAAGAGCAATGACAAGAATTTTTGATGATCTCATCCATAATCAAGTCGAATGCTACGTGGACGATGTGGTCATCAAAAGCAAAGTAAAGGACAACCACTTGTATGATTTGAGAATTGTTTTCGAACGATTAAGACAATTTAACCTTAAGATGAATCCCTTAAAATGCGCCTTCGGTGTCACCTCCGGAAATTCTTAGATTCTTCGTCCGACATCGTGGAATCGAAATCGATCCTGAAAAGATAAAATCCATCTTAGAAATGCCGCCTCCCAAAACCTTAAAACAACAACGATCTTTTCAAGGGAAGCTGGCATATCTTCGACGCTTTATCTCAAACTTGTCAGGTAGGTGTCAGCCTTTCTCAGCACTAGTTAAAAAGGACGCCAAATTTATTCGGGAAGAGAAATGCCGTAGGGCCTTCGAGGACATTAAACAATATTTAATGACACCTCCCGTCTTAGCAGCCCCAGCCTCGTGTAGATCGCTAATACTTTATACCGCGGCTTTAGACGACTCTCTCTGAGCCCCGTTAGCCTGTGTCAATAATGAGGGTAAAGAAAATGCTCTTTATTACCTAAGTCGTCGTTCATCGCCGACGGAAATAAGGTATCCCGCAATCGAAAAGCATTGTTTGGCCCCGATCTTCACCGCTCAAAAGCTCGTGCATTACATGCTTTCTCATAAGGTCAACCCGATCTCGAAGTTTAATCCATCGCAATACTCGATGACTCGTCCAACGCTTTCCTACAGACTTGCCGCGATGGTCAATGATATTATTGCAATTCGATATAACTTTCGTGCCTCTCCGTGCCGTAAAGGGACAAGTCTTAGCGGACTTCCTCGCAAGACACCCTTTGCCGGCGAATCTCCTCTCAATGACGATCTGCCGATGAACAAATAATGAACCTAGAAGACCTCGATGATCGACGTTGGGAATTATATTTCGACGGAGCATCTTCAGCAGCACAAAGACGAAGAATCGCAAGTGATAGTGCCCGTAAGGCAGAATCGGCTAATCTTTATAACACCGGAGCGGGGATGTTAAGATACTCCTACCACTCGACGAAACCATGTACAAACAACGAAGCGAATATGAAGCCCTCATAACGGACCGGAATTAACCATTCAAATGGGGATAACAGACATCAACATCTACGGGATTCACAGTTAATCATTCAAGTAGATCGCCGGACAATACAGAATTTTAAAACCAAGACTCGAGCAATACATCCAAGTATGCCATACAAATTGTTGAACAGATTCCGAATGTGACGATCTACAAAATTCCCAGAAAGAAAATGCTTTAACGGATGCGTTAGCTCGCCTCGCAAAAGAATTTGCTCGTTTACAAGATGAATCGGTGGAAGTGTCAATTCACTGGACGTCAGTCCTATCACGACTCGACATAGACACGATACACAAATCGAAAAGGAAAAGGATCAATGCAAGTAAAGGACGTAAAACACGGAAGATCGGCGACGACCATCGATGACTACCCGCAAACAGAAAGCTACCAGACGATAGGTCGTTAGCCCATCGTATCAAGAAAAGAACTCGTCCTACGCATTAATAAACAACACGTTATACGAAGGTCTTTTCGATCAAATGCGGCTAAGATGCCTAAGCGGGTCCGAGGCCCGTGAAATTGTTAAAGAGGTACATCTCGTGACTCCGTGGCGCTCACCACTGGTCCAAAGATGAAAATGAAAATTAAAAGACTAGGGTACTACCGGCCCTCGATGATGACCGATCGCATGAAAATCGCCAAGAGCCGTCATCGGTGCCAAGTGCACGGAGTGGTTCTACACCAACCTCCAAATGTGCTACATCCGACAATCGCATCGCGGCCATTCGAATGTTGGGGCACTGTATATAGTGGGTCCAATGAACCACCGTCGTCAAAAGGACATCGCTTCATTCTTGCGGCTACGATTACTTTTCCAAGTGGGCGAGGCAGCTCCACTCGTGAGAAGTGAAAGCACATCACGTGCTACAATTTTTCAAGAACCAAGTTGTCTACCGTTTCGGAGTGCCGCGTAGATCATCTCGTATAATGGGTCGCATTCGAAGCACACAAATCAACAATTTTGTCAGAGACACGGAATCGACCGGCGATATTCAACAATTTACTACCCAAGAGCAAACGGCCTTGCCGAGGCTTTTAATAAAACTCTCGTTCAAATTTTAAAGAAAACCTTGGACGATAATAAGAGAAATTGGCACGAGAAGTTGTTAGAAGCCTTATGGGCCTACCGGACAACCTTCGTAACTCCTACGCAAGCTACACCTTACGCTCCGGTGTATGGGTCCGAGGCGTTGTTACCTTTAGAGGTTCAGCCTTCCTTCACTCGTAATTGTCAGTTGCAAACAAAATCACAACGAAGAAAACGCCAAATTACGACTCGAAGAATTGGAGAGCCCGGAAGGGAAAAGACTTGCAGCTGCAACAGTAACTTAGAACTATACCAAGCTAAGATGGTTCAAGCCCATGACAGACCGGTCCGCCCAAGAACCTTCAAAGTCGGTGATTTAGTTCTCGTTCTCAAAAGACCTATCCTCGCACACCGCAAGATAGGAGGAAAATTTGAACCCACTGGGAAGGACCGTTTCGTGGTCGAGGCAAGATACTCGGGAGGCTCCTACCGCCTAGTGAACTGCCGAGGAGAACGACATATGCTTCCGATCAACGGACGATACTTGAAAAAGTATTACGCTACCCGATGTTTCGAAGGAATGAACTTTCCATCCCTAGAAGCACGGGTGAAGTGATTACTTATGACCGGGTCCGAACCCAAAAATAATAAAAATGTGCTAAAATAAATAAAATCCCGATAATAAAATTTTCCTTGTTTTCTTTTCCAAATCAAAATCTCTTTCCCGATCTTATCCCACTTCATTCCTGTTAAGTTTAAAAATATAAGAATAATAAAAAAATGTCTTTAATAAACATTTTCTTAATGTTCTTATTCTTAAGATACGCCCCCGATCCTTTCCCTTGTCTTTTCGCAGTGGAAATGTCGAACAGGCGGTTGGTCCCGAACTTTAAGAATGGCGTAAGCCTCGCACTCGATGAAAAGAGGGTGAAAGATGGAGCGGTAATCGAGATCGACTCGGATTTCGCACCAGCAGAGCCTACAAGTACGAGGAAAGTGACCGGGTCCCGGCTGACCGAGAAGAACTCGCCCGGACATACAGCTGATGAAAGTGGGTGGCCCAAGCCACCAATCCAAAGAACAAGAAAAGAAAGACAAATATCGAAGAAGATAAGAAAATGAAGTCCGTAGTCGCTACAGCAGAGGGCGATGCTTGTCGCCGCCGCGCCCACGGAGATTCAAGAAGTTCGGAGAGCTACTCTCACAAGCAACGCAACGAAGAAATAAGAATCGCCGTATCCGTAAGATGTTGACAAAACTAGCCGCGGATCGACGACGACGAGGCGATGCTAATGTCGCTGCATACACTTCGAGGACACCGGTTCACCAGAACTCCGAAGAAAGGAGGCCGACTCCTAGGATGACAGAAAGAACCGTGGAAATCTTCGAAGATCGAAGAGAGAAGGCTACCACGCCACCGGATAGAACCACCAGTGATGCACGACCTTGTTGCGAAGCAACCCCGTGGGATGTCTCGACGTGCATCATCCCCGAGGAGCCGAGGTATGCGGTGAGAACGTGAAGGGATTGAACCAT
Source organism: Papilionanthe hookeriana x Papilionanthe teres (assembly GCA_022702705.1). Taxonomy (NCBI): domain Eukaryota; kingdom Viridiplantae; phylum Streptophyta; class Magnoliopsida; order Asparagales; family Orchidaceae; genus Papilionanthe; species Papilionanthe hookeriana x Papilionanthe teres. The sequence goes on from CM040423.1 coordinate 75,070,191, forward strand.
ATATCCCACAATATGTCACAAGGCCTCGCCATCCGCAGATCATTCCGAATACGAGCCGGAGAGAATGCAAAATGTCGAAAAGAAAACCTTCGAATACTTCGAGAGAATTAAAGGCAGAAGAATCAATATACCTGGAGGGCCTCGAGCTACATACGTACGTATTCTCGGAGTATGAACAAGAAGAAATCGTGGATTGCATCCGGATTTGAAAAGAATGGGCCGAGCGGGCCGCCTAAGGGAAAACACATACTCGTAACCCCGAGATGGATGCCGTGGAAAGGAAGAATCACAATACAATGTGGATGCCGTTACAACTTCACGGAAGACGAAAGGGAAACCCACCGGAATACTCCGTCATGGGCAAGTGGATCCGATGTCATTAGTCATCAAGAGAATGGTAAAGAGATCGATAACATGGAGGGTACCGCCAGCAGATTGCATACCCAATAACCGCATCATCAACATCTACAAACAAGGTGACCGTATACCCCCACACATGCATCACCACGACTTTGTCGACCTTTCGCACGCCTCTTTCCCGAGCGAGTGTAACATCATGTTCGGATCCGACCTCCGGATAGCAGAGCCCGTGTGAGTTCCGAGGGCCGTGAAGATACCTTTACCGGTAGGTTCCGTCATGATACCGAAGGGCAACGGAGCGTATATCGCTAAGCATTGCATACCAGGAGTACCAGTGAAGCGGATCTCGCTACTTTCGAGAGGATGGACGACGAGAAGACACCTTACCATTTCCAGCCAGCACCGGAGCTAGAGAGCCTCCGACCTTACGAGCCGCGAGTTACATGGAAAATATCACACCTCCAATGTACATCCATACGGCATCCTCGCCAAGGATGGCTTGGAAGGTGATGTTATCGACCATGTACCCCACTATTCGTACATGGATTTTGACGTATACCTTTTTGGATGAATCGACAAAGATCATACACGATCCGTTTTGAGTTTACATGGATTGTATGAAATATATTCCGTATCAAGATGTATGATGTATCTTCTACATGATTGGAATGAAAGTGACCATGTCACATTTTCGGCCTTCACCTCTTTTGTGCAAATCGATTAGGAAACGCCGTTAAAGTTAAATGAACTTCGAACAAAGAACGAAAAGGAAAAAAAAAAAATAATAAAAGAAAACTTTCATTAAAAAAAAAGAGAATCTAAAAAAAATGACAAACACCAAATTCACATGAACATTAAATAAACAATAAAGTAAAATTTGGATCATTAAAAGATAAATGAAATCAACATAAATGTTAATACAAATCTCAAATCAAATTCTCATTCAAATTTCGAATCCAATCTCGATCAAACTTCAAATTTGATCTTCCAAATTTCAAATCAAATCTTAAATCAAATTTCAACCGAGTTCAATCTCACCCTTCCAAATTTCAAATTCAATCTTTCCAGATTCCAAATCTCTATCAAATCTCAAATTCGATCTTCCAGATCTTAAACCAAATCTCAATCAAATTCAAGTTCAATCTTTCCAGATTCCAAATTTCTTCCAAATCTCAAATTCGATCTTCCAGATCTTAAGCCAAATCTCAGTCAAATTTCAAATTTCAAATTCGATCTTTCCAGATCTCACATCAAACCTCAATCAAATTCAAACTTTCGGTCGAGGATTTTACATCCGATACCGCATCGCTTTAGGATTCTTTCCTATTGCACCGAAATACATCAAATTAAAACTTTGGGTCGAGGATTTTACATCCAAGACTGCACCGTTTAGGATTCTTTCCCTATCGCACCGAAATACATCAAATTCAAACTTCGGGTTGAGGATTTTACATCCGATACCGCACTCGCTTTAGGATTCTTTCCCTATTGCACTCGAAATACATCAAATTCAAACTTCGGGTTGAGGATTTTACATCCGATACCGCCTCGCTTTAGGATTCTTTCCTATCGCACCGAAATACATCAAATTCAAACTTTTGGGTCGAGGATTTTACATCCAAGACCGTACCGCTTAGGATTCTCTTCCTATTGCACTCGAAATACATCAAATTCAAACTTTTGGGTCGAGGATTTTACATCCAAGATCGCATCGCTTTAGGATTCTCTCCCTATCGCACCGAAATACATCAAATTCAAACTTTTGGGTCGAGGATTTTACATCCAAGACCGCACTCGCTTTAGGATTCTCTTCCTATTGCACCGAAATACATCAAATTCAAACTTTTGGGTCGAGGATTTTACATCCAAGACTGCACCGTTTAGGATTCTTTCCCTATCGCACCGAAATACATCAAATTCAAACTTTTGGGTCGAGGATTTTACATCCAAGACCGCACTCGCTTTAGGATTCTTTCCCTATCGCACCGAAATACATCAAATTCAAACTTTTGGGTCGAGGATTTTACATCCAAGACCGCATCGCTTTAGGATTCTCTTCCTATCGCACCGAAATACATCAAATTCAAACTTTCGGGTCGAGGATTTTACATCCAAGACCGCACCGCTTTAGGATTCTTTCCCTATCGCACCGAAATACATCAAATTCAAACTTCTGGGTCGAGGATTTTACATCCGATACCGCACCGCTTTAGGATTCTTTCCCTATCGCACCGAAATACATCAAATTCAAACTTTTGGGTCGAGGATTTTACATCCAAGACCGCACTCGCTTTAGGATTCTTTCCTATCGCACCGAAATACAACAAATTCAAACTTTTCGGGTCGAGGATTTTACATCCAAGATCGCACCGCTTTAGGATTCTTTCCCTATCAGACCGAAATAAATCAAATTCAAACTTTCGGGTCGAGGATTTTACATCCAAGACCGCATCGCTTTAGGATTCTTTCCCTATCGCACCGAAATACATCAAATTCAAACTTTTGGGTCGAGGATTTTACATCCAAGACCGCACTCGCTTTAGGATTCTTTCCCTATCGCACCGAAATACATCAAATCCAAACTTTTGGGTCGAGGATTTTACATCCAAGACCGCATCGCTTTAGGATTCTTTCCCTATCGCACTGAAATACATCAAATTCAAACTTTTGGGTCGAGGATTTTACATCCAAGACCGCACCGCTAGGATTCTTTCCCTATCAGCACCGAAATACATCAAATTCAAACTTTTGGGTCGAGGATTTTACATCCAAGACCGCACCGCTTTAGGATTCTTTCCCTATTGCAATCGAAATACATCAAATCAAATTCTCAGGGTTAAGGATTTTACATCCGAGATCGCATCGCTTAGGATCATTTCCTATCGCAATGAAATACATCAAATCAAATCAAACTCTCGAGGTTAAGGATTTTACATCCAATACCGCATTACTCCGCGATCTTTCCTCATTGTAATGATCCAATCTAATCGATTCGATCTTCTTTCGAGGTTCAAGATGTTGAATCTAAAACCTCAAAATTCCAATTTTCATTTCAAATCAAATCCCTTCAAAATTAATCTTGACAAACTTCAATCTAAATTAAAACTCTAAATTGAAATCTAAACTCACACATCATGACTTAAACATGAAACGAAATAAAATCTAAATCGAAATTCTCCTAAATCATGTGATTTGGGATTCACCTCCTTTTCCTTTCCCTAGCCGAGAGTTCAAGAATCTCCGGCCCGCAGATATACTCGACACTCCTCACCGAAGTCTTCTACTTCGTCCTAAGTTTGTCACTTGGACATCCGTGTTGGTTTTGCTGATCGCTCGGCCAACACCAATACGCGCGGTGTGCTCCGTCACTCACCACACCTATCGGGGGTCCATTTGTCGACCTCATTTTCGATGAGGTCTTCTCTCTTCTCTTTAGTACTTAGATCTAGCCTTCAGGCTTTTCCTTTCGACTATCTTAGAGGATTAGAATTGGGACCCACCTTTTAGAAATTCAAACCACTCCTAAACTCCCCGCAAACTCCACAAACTCGACCGTAGACCCCTAATCACCTGGAGGGTCGAAATCAAATATGGAAGTTTAAAGGATGAGTTCCTATAGGACTCTTTCGCCTTAGGATCGCCTCAGCTGGCTCTGGTCCGATGAAGGGCCGACTTACACACACACTACACCTACACACTACACTTTCACACACTTCCTAAAAACACACCCATACCCGACTTGACCTCCCGACTCATGTAGGTGATTCACATGGATGGTCCTTAACCCCTAAGCCCTCGGCAAGCAGGTTGGTGAACAACATGGTGAATGCCTCAAATGAGTCCCTTCATGGCTCATGTGGGCTTGATATGGCTTCATGGCTCAACCAAAATGGTTTTATTCCACTTACATCCACCCAATCTTCAATTTTCCAAATTTTCAATTTTTGACCCCCGGACCCTATACCCGCTAACCTACCCAAAGCCCCGAATGTACCCAAATTTCTCAAAAATTTCCAAATCACCCAAAATTCTCCAAAATCATTCCCAAACATTTCCACATCACTCAAACTGATCATCCATATCCAAAAATACCAAAAATTCCAAAAATACCTCCCAATACCCTTCAAATACCCAAAATACCCCTCTTAGCCAAAAAATCCAAAAATTCAGAAAATTCCCAGAAAATTCCAGAAAATCCCAAATATTCCCAATTTCATTTTGTTCAACTACACCATGGGCCAATTTTGTCAATTTACCCCACTTTTATCAAAATCCCCAATTCGACCCATTTTAACCCAAAGTGAACCCAATGTCAAACCTAACCTACCCAATTGACCTAAATTCTGGTCCAATTCAATTCTAAACTTCAATTCAACATTCCCAACACCAATCTAGACCAAATCCAAGCTTAATTTGATTGACATTTGGATCCAATTTCACTTTTGGCCTTAAAGCCCAATTTGGACCCATGACCCAAACTTAACCCAAACTCACCCAATTCAACTCCAATTAAACCCAAATCTTTTCTAAACCTTCCTTGACATCCCCATAAACAAAACACTAACATGATTTGCCCAAAATTTAGACCCAAACCCCACTCAAATTCAACTCCAAATTAAAAGGCCCATTTTCGACCTAAACCCAAACCTAGCCCAAATGAGCCCAAATCCCAAAATCAAAACCCATCAAAGCCAAAACCTCTTTGAAACACTCCCATAAACATTTCCCAACATTAATTTTACATCAATTTCAACTCTAGCCCAACATTGGCCCAAGTTAGCCCAATTCGACCTACATAGTGCCCACTTACCAATTAAACCCAAATTCAAACCAATTCAAGTCCAAATCACACCAAATCGACCCCAAACCACTCATGACACATCCCTAAACCAAACTCAACAATTATTTGGCCCAACCTCTTTACAAAATTTCTATCCATAAATTCATTTTCAAACCTAAAAGCCCACTTCCCTAAACCTTCCTAAAAGCCCATTTCCACCAAATACAAAAGCCCAAAATCGGCCTTAAAGCCCACATGACATTTCCATTTGCCATCCATTTAATCAAAGCCATTCCCTAAGTTCTAATCACATCATCAAATAATTCCAAATTAAGCCTCATGCCAAATTACCCCCTAAATGACAAATATTTCTAAAACCCTTTTTCATGAAACAAGTCAACTTTTTTTCAAGCCAAATGCAAGCCATGCAAGCCATGTACAAGCCACATGAAGCCATGGGGGGTTTGACTTGTCACCATGCCCAAAATGGCAAGAAGAGGGGACCCTTTAATGATTCTCTTAAGAGTGATTAACCACTCCCATGTCTCCCCTAACTCTCGCTTAAGCTTAATTGTACTTGGATCGTGACTCGACCCCACTAATCAAGCCGATCCAAGTGACTTTCCCTTCAGCCCAAATTGGCCTTGGAGGGTGAACCCAACCCAAACCAATGGGTTGACCAAATTGAAGCCAAAATGACCCCTCCCTCATTCCATTTTAATTCAGCCACTTTACACATGCGCAATGGCCAATCGATCGCACAAACCTCTAACCCCGACCCACTCGGACCCGAGGGTGACCCATGCTCGCCGGCCACCGCCCGGGTCGCCGGAAGACACCATGGCCGAGACCTCGGGAGGAGCCAAACTTTGGAATTCCATCTCGCCGAGCCGCCTCATGCCCAATGGCCACCATGGTCGTTCTTCACATGCCAAGAGCAACTCGATCCCAGCCCTCAACTCCCCCGGGAGGCCCTCCAGCCTCTCCTATTTAAACCCCTCACCCTCACGGCCAAGAGAGGTGCCGAACCGCACCTTATCGAAACTCGCCAAAATTGCTCCGCATCATTCTCCATACTTAGAGCACTCGATCCCTGCCGAGATCCGCCCTGCCATTTCCTCATCAACGAGCCCAATTTCTCAGCCGAAATTCCACCCAAAACCAGGACACTTCTCCACAGTGGATCAATCCTCAAATCGATTGGTTCTACACCTTCACCGCACCAAGGGAAGGTGTCCACCAAGAAAAGCCCCATCTCCGAGCCACCCAGCTTGCTCCAAACCTCCAAGCTTTGTGATCGGGCTTGGTCGAAAGCACATCTGGACGATTCACCGTACCGAGAGACTTCATCCGGAGCTCACGAGATCCAATCGAAGGTGCAACAACTCTCGCATCGAAGCCACACTTCTCCGAGCAAAGGTATGAACTAATTCTTCATCCCGAGCTTCCGGAGATTCTCCATTTCAAATGCCTTAATTTCAATGCACGATAACCGTATAGATGTGTTCGTCTCTTCAAGACGAATCCATGGAGCATAAGAACGTAAAAATCCGTCGAGTATCGAGCGAGATCTTAGGGATTTAGTGTGGACGGCTCTCGGCGAGGACGCTCGGGACGATGAACGGATGTCGTCCATTTAATACACGCGCGGACGGACGGCTCGGATGGCGTCGGACCGGGAGACGCGTACGAGAACCGCGGGGCCCGGCCGCCGACTCGGATGGCGGCGTCGAATGGGAGCGCGACGCGCGTGATTTCGGAGATGCCGAGGATGCGCCGGCGCCGCGTGGATAAATAGAAAAATAGGGTATTTTTCTATTTATTTAATTCCCTAAACTTAGAAAATTCATAACTTCGTGTAGGAAACTCGTAAAAATAAAAGAAAAATACCCTCTCGCTCGAACGAACGTAGGAGAATAATGTGGAAAAGAAATCATTTAATTTCATTAAGTATTTTATTTTTAGTAATTTATTTACTCTCTGCATACATTTAATTCTCCATGCATTCATACAATTCACCATGGCATGAGACCATGTGGCTTTCAAGCCTCCGAACTTGGGAACATTCCCCGAATTTTCCAAAGTCGAGGCCATCCCTACGAAGAGTTATTGATTTTTCAAATTCATGTCACCGTTTTGAGTATTTTAATTCCAATAAATAGCATGTTGTGTAATAAATTCTAGGAAAATTTGGTGATGTTCCTTATGACCAGAGAACCCTAGAAAAATAGGCTTTGAGTTAGTTCATTTTAGACAACCCTAATCGGCTTAAACACCCAAAATAGGTCTCTTATTAATTAGAGCTAACCATACATCAAATTGACTTGAAATCAATTCTCCACTGACCTTTAGGATCAGAGGAACCCACCATAAAAATTCTGAGGTCAATCGGACTCTGGATAGCCCCACTAATCGGGTCGATTAAGCCACTTAGTCATTTTAAACTTTAAAAATTCATAACTTTCAAAATATCTTTCAAAAATTCACCAAATTGGTTTTGGAGTCTCTCTGATATCAGGGAAATTTAAAAAAATTAAAATTTCAATTTTCTAAAAAAGTTGATTTTTAATATTATTTTAATATTTTTAATAATTAAAAAATAATAAAAATCACAAAAATAATAAAATTCACCAAAGTGTCACATTTTGAATTTTAATCACTTTGGAACAAATCCCATATTTTTCCTAGGTCTATTTAGTGAGATATTAAATTTTAAAGCTCTAGGGTAATTTTAAAATTAAAAAAAATGTATTTTCTAGCATTTTCACTAAAATAATTATAATAAATCATATAAAGATCAGAAAATTGCAAAATTTGATTCTCTGAATTCCTTGATATCAGAGAGATTTTTGAAAAATATAAAATTCATTTTTCAACATTTATTTTATTTTTAAATTAATTAACACTCTAAAACTTAAAATAATTATAATAAAAATAATATAATTCAAAAAATCACCAAAATTAGTCCAAGTGGTCCTCTGGTCATTAGGAATGTCCCCTAATTTTCTTAAGGACAGAAACTTTCCCTCGGTCATGTTATCAAATTTTCCTCGAAAATCTCTATTTTCTACTAAAAATAATTATATAAATAAATTAAATACAGAAAAATCACATTTTCTCCTCTCATGTCTTTATTGACATATGAGTGAAGTCACATAAAAATTTCAAGTTCATTTGAGTTCAATTTAGTGAGTTATGAAATTATTAGGCTTGAAGGGCAAAATGGTAATTAAATTTTAACCCTTAATTAAAACTTTAGGTTTAATAAAAAATTAACAAGTAAAATATTTGATCCTAACCTGATTTGGATGATTGAAATTTAAATAATTAAAGGGTAGAAACCCATTAAGCAATTTAAAATGATTAAACCTTAATTAAATAATCGATTAAATTTGGAAGAATAATAAAATTGGAATTATTAAAATAGGGATATTATTAGGAAGAGATTTATTCTTTAATTTAAAAATCCCTAAATTTAATCATCTCATTAATATTCAACTCTTAATTAAAATGATAACTCAAATTTAAAATATTAAAAGACTTAATCATTAAACTAAAATTAAATCATTAAACTCTTTCAAAAATTTCAATTAAAATTAAATTAAATTAAATTAAAAATTAAATTAAATTAAGTAAATTAAATTAAAATTAAATTAAATTAAATTAAGATTAAAAGTTGAATTAAATTAAATTAAATGAATTAAATAAATTAAATTAAATAAATAAAATTAAATTAAATTAAATTAAATAAAATTAAATAAATAAATAAATTAAATTAAATTAAATTAAATTAAATTAAATTAAATTAAATTAAAAATTAAATCAAATCAAACTAAATCGAATTAAAATTAAATCAAATCAAACTAAATTGAATTAAATTAAATCAAATCAAACTAAATTGAATTAAATTGAATTAAATTAAATTAAATTAAATTAAATTGAATTAAGTTGAATTAAATAACATCACCTAAGACATAAAGAACTCAAAAATAAATCTAAAATAACTTGAACACTATTCCAAACTTAAATCATTAATTTGAACTTAAATTTGAATCACAAACCATTCAACACCAATTTACCCTCAAGAGCTTTAGTTATCATGACTCCTAAACGTAATATAAAATGAAATGTTACTTCACTTATAGGATATTCAAATGTCCTAGTTCATCGAGCAAGTTAACAAAATTCAAAACCTCGGACGATCGATTCATTTATATAATTAAATTCTTTTGGACTTAAAACAATCCTAAATATTGAAAAGATGTTTAGGATCCTTCCTAAGCACTTCCTCAATATGATAGGATATTTATAAGAACAATCGAACTTAGTTGTTCTTCGATGAAGAAAATCGTCTTCACACCAAAAACACAAAGAACCTAGACGTCACAGAAATGACTAGCTATAGGATTAGAATTTGGTAGAAAACCATAACCCTTTCCCTTAGCTTTACCTAGGAACTTGCTTAAATATTCTAATTGTGTTTTAAGTGCAGCTTGGGATGACGGGAAGACCCTCCGTGTACGCTTTTATTTTATTGCGATTTACTTTACGGTAATTTATTTAATCGCATCGCACTTATTTTCTCGTACGATAAAACAACAGCTGCATGAAAACCTACACCTTTAGGACTTAAACCAAAACCGAAACCCATAACTAAATTAAAAGACACTACAAGATAAAGTTCACCTCCACAACATTTCAAAATATAAGACAACTCAAAATTTAATCACAAAACGTAACACAAAACTACAATTACAACTGAATTAAAACGTCCTGTTGGATGATCGGGAATACCTCTGATGATGTAACCTACGTGTTGCTAACGGGATTTCCCACTGTCTAAATGAAAGTGTGGAACTCATTCAACTGAGTTTAGCAAATTCATCCGGACTAAGTGAATCCGATAAAAATAATGATGCCTAAGGATGGAACCGCGGGATCTTAACCGGTGTTGTTATAATCAACTTTAAGATTTGTTTTAATTAAAACACAAAAAACACTTGGAAATTAAGACTTCTCTAAACCAAAACACTTTTCTCATCCCCCGATTTATGATTTCTAAAACTAAACCTCCGCAACAACAAGGAGCTCTGAGCATGGTGGGCAAGACGGCCATCGTCGTCAGCAAAACTTGAACCTACTTCAACAGAAACTTTCCTAGAATTAAACAACAAAGCCATAGGACTTCGAGGTAGTTTGCTTAGTGCAACATAAATCCTCAACTCTTCGTTAGGCATTTGCATTGCAAATTAAGCCCTAACCTGGTCTTAGGATTCCGAGGTAGTCGTCCGATACGACATAAACCCTCATATCTTCTAGGCTATTTGTATGATTCTATCATATAAATATAAGCCCTAATTAATTAAAATTGGCAGGATCAAAATACTAAATAAACATTAGGACCTTCCTAAATCCAAGCCAAACAATAGGATAGTCGGGAAATTACCGAAGTCCGCTTCGGATCCGTAATTTCTCCTACTTTTCTTCCTTTGAATTTCCAAAACAAAATGTTCCAAACTCGATCCATTCCCTATCGAAACCCAAAATTCAATCCTCGAAAACTTAAACTTCGAAATTCTTGAGAGCAGCATTATTGATTATTATCGAGAGTTTTCTTAGGTGATTCCCATCACTTAAGATGTAATTAACTATAGTGGCTTGCCATTATAGGGAATTTTAAAGAACCCAGGTAATATAAACCCTGTTTAATATTTTCATATTAAGCAGGGGAATTTGTCGGCTTATAAAATTGGTTCGCGGACCAAACGGATGTCACAAATCTTCTAGTTTATTTAATCGAGCCCCACCATCAAGTAGTGTGTCTATCCTTGGGATAGATACACGGTTCGTGATGCGGTGCTCGTTTATATAAACTATTTGGGATGTGAGATCGGTTTGATTTCATATCTTAAAATCTTCAAATTTAAAATTATTTTCAAAATCAAATATTACTTTCTAAATTATATCTATATTTAAATTTAAAAATCGCCGACAACTTTTGTTAGGCGACCCCTTTTTAAAATATCACACAACCTAAAAATATGCCGACATTAAGCTTAATAGCTATGTTAATAATGAAACTCATAAGAAGATTTTGGTCATTCCTATTCAGCCAGCTATGAGAGATAGATTGGTCACTAAGAATCCTCCTCATCAAAGCTTGTCAAAATATATCTTTAAGGATACTTGGCCTACTAATAACTAGGGAAAACTACTTTGGAATAAGTTTTTAATACCTTCAGTGTCATTTTTCTGTTGGTCTTCCAACAGATGATATTTTAATTTAAAAGGCATTTGGGGTCCTTCCATTTGTCAATTCTGCCATTCTAATGAAGAATCCATTCCTCATATCTTTATCAGGTGCTTTGCTATCAAGGAGGTATGGAAGTCTACTTTGGATGCCATTGGACTCTTCTAAATTTTAATCATGACTTAATATTGAACTATGTTGGCAAGATTGGAAAGACTCATCTGATTATTTTATTCCACTTATTATTTTTTGGTATATTTGGACTCTTCTAAATTCTGCCATTTTAATCTTTTCAACAATCAGAAATTTTTCATTCAGATGATCACAAAGAATTGCCTAACTTATATTCATAAGGTCAAGCATTTACTGAGTTCTCAGCAGGTTCCTGTGATTAACAAAGTCAAACTTGTTATTTGAAGATCTCCTAAGGCTCCTTTGATTAAAATTAATACAGATGGAAGTTTTTCTTCTTCTAGTGCTAAGATTGGAGTTATTAGTAGAAATCATTATGGGGATTGCCTTTGGTTTCTATCAGATCCAATTGTGGCAGTGAATAGTCTTGAAACTGACGTAATTGCTACTTACTGGGGCCTTAAAGCTGCCATTCTTAATAGCCATAATTTTATTCATATGGAGATGGATTCATTGCTTTTAGTGCAAATTTTATTAAAGAAAGTTGTTGTCCCTTGGAGTCTGCTTATTTGGATTAATATGATCTTCAAGTTATCTTCTACTATAGCTGTTATTTGGAGCCATATCCACGAGGAGGGAAATCAACTCCGCAAATTGGCTGGCTAAGAGAGCTTCTTCCATGAATGAAATCCTTTGCAATTCCAGCTCCTCTTCTGAATTTTTTTCTCTTGCTTTTTCTGTTTTTAGAGGTCTTTTACATTGAGACTTATTAGCCGTTCCTCATGTCAAATGTAACAAAACTACCCTTGCTTAATTATATTTGATTTTGGTGGTTAATATATATATATATAAATGAACATATTTTTGGTGCATCAAAATCCCCTAAACTTAACCATTACTCATCCTCATGTAATCCTTTTACTACATACAAATATAACTCATAGTAGTGAACTTTCACTTACAAAATACTAAAATTTTTTTATTTAAATAAATATAATAGTAAGATTTTTAAAAAAATATTTTGTAACTCAAGTCAAAACTATAACTATAAGAAGATTTAGTAGTCAAGTCTAAGAGTTCTAGTTTCCTATTCATTTTAAGAATAACCATAATTTGTCACATTAAGGGTACTTTAAAGGAATATATGAAAAAGAAGCTTATGCAAACTCTATTGGAAAGTAGGCTAATATTTTAAATATAAATTCAAAAATGCAACTAAGTTCTTCATTTAAGTTGATTCATGTGAAGCAAATTTTTGATTAGGTGTTTTCTCAAACTTTTCCTCACATATATATTTTTACTTTTCTTTTAGGATTGCTTTTTCAATCCTTTTTCTTCTTCTCTTTTGTTTTCCTTTTTTTTTCTTGTGAGGATTACTATATTTGGATAGCCTTTAATAATTTTTAACTTCACTCTCCTCCTCCTAAAGTCAGAATTTGAGACATCTCTTTACTTTATAAATATATATTAGCTTTATGATTCATCATAGAGTCACAATCGTTTCTTCTCACATAAATCTTTAAGTCGCATAACATTTCAATAATACTGTTTTTCTTACTTTAAATAGTCAACTATAGTCCAATCCTTTTATACTAAATATCTTAACCCCATAAAGTTAACCTTTATCACTAAAAACTTTCATTCAAATCCACTATGATATTTAAATGAAATAAAAAATTTAGTTATCTAAAGTTAGGTTCAACTACTAAAAGTTATGTTAATAACTTTTTGAAAATATATTTAATGAGAACAAATAAAATTTAATATTCTACTTCTCACCAAACTTAATTTTTTCATTACATATAAATTTGTAAAGGTACAGAGTAAAACAAAAAGAAAACTAACATTTTTGTGTTGGGATTCTGAAATCTTCTAAAGTTATGCTGGTACTAATAAAAAATTTAAATTAGCAAGCATGAAACAATTAGAAGTAGTGTCATATGTATAATATTTGAAAATTTGCAGGGTGAAGAAACATTAAAAACTTAAACTTTAAACATTCAACATAGCATCACTGTTTCAATCTAAATCACTAAAAAAACAATACAACGTTCATTGCATTCTCATTAAACACAATTATAATCACATGTTACAACAACACAGAGAAACAATTAACTAACACATCAAAGTAACACATAACACAAATGAAAACAGAAATCACATAACTACCAATCATCATTAGCAGCATTTCCAGTCTCATCTGAATAATCAAGTTGGTAAGGAATATAGCTAGGGCAAGTAGGAAAAATCACTCCAGTGTCTCCCCTCATGAATTTTACCTGAGCATTATGGTAGGCTATGTCATAATCAACTCTCCTCCTCTAATAATCATCATTAATGTTGTTCCGGGCTTATAATTCATCAACTCTGCCATGTATTATCTCAATACTAACATTCTAAATTCTTAGCTGCTCCATAACATCAGACAATGTTGGTGCCTCAGAATTAGAAGGTATGTCTTGGCTAGTAGAAGGAATATCAGTTCTCCTACTTCCTCCTCTCCATCCCACATAAGCCTCATAAGTACAAATATTAGGCATGATAATAGGCCTCAATGGATGAACTAGCTCCTCATTGCTATCAAATTATACTCCAGTATCGTACACATAATGCATGAATCGGGGCGGGATGTCCTAATCCACCGAGTGGTTTCCCCTCTTGCAATAGTCTAGATACACTTGTAAATAATAGCCCCAATATTTATTTTTTTCATGTTCTGAATGCAGTAGTCGAAAATAACTCTATCTATAGGAACTTCGTTGTGATGGTAAGAAGATAATAATCTTGCTGAGACGAATAATGTCAGGCCTTAGATACTACATTTAACATGGAAGCAAGGAAGTTAATTCTTTGTCTTTGCTTTATCTTCCATTCTCCTTTTCCATTAGTAAGAAAAGAAATCACTTCATTTAGTCTAGCATCCATAGTACCAAATTTCTCATATTCACAGAATGGTGTTCTTCCTAACTGGTAAAAATCATTAATATTACCAGGAGTAAATTCTACCAATTTCCATCGCACAAGCACATATTTACTCTTAGTCAATGGCAAACTTGCATAAAATTCTTGAACTAGTATCAATAGCAAAATAACAACATATCTCCCATTTTCTATCAGCAATTAACTGTTCTACTATTCCGCCCAGATTTTCAAAAGCTCGATCTTAAATACTCTTCTTATGGTGAAGGCTCGAATTAAAACAAAATTGTGCTTCAACCTTCATAAATCTATCCTCATCAAAATCTAATTTCCTCTTCTCTTTACTAGTCTTTAGAGCCATATAAAATTTTTTTAAAAATATGCAAGAAAAATCAAATAAATTTCAAATCACAATGTACAAGCATCCAAAAACAAATCATAGTAAGTAAGAACTTCTCTCACCATGGAATATCTTAAAGAGTCATAAAAAATTTCAAATTTTGGATATACATAATGTGGGAGATTTCTATAGTTAAAATAAAAAATATTTAGTTTAGGTTAAAGCTCTTGCGAAGAGAAGGCAAGATCTACAATTTATAAGCCTTGAAATCACTTCAAATCCACATTCTAGCAAGCCCTAGATCTCAATCTGGCTTTGGCTTGAGGTTGAAGATAATGGAAAAAGCAAAAATGGCGGGTCGCAGGGTAAAAATCGCGATTTTAAGCAAATCTGGGCAGTTTTTGGATCTTGACGTCGTCGGTACTGGATAGGGCGCCGTTGGTTCTGGATAGGGCACCGTCGGTGCTATATTTAATTAAAATGCTTAAACTCTCTGTATTTAGGCGCCGTCGCGCCAGTTCAAATTCTGGGTCCATAATTTTTTTGCAATTTCGATAGTTTCCAAGTTACCCCATCATATAATTAGCCTTTTTAAGCATCTCTTTCATCAATTAAGCAATTAAATAACATCAATTTCACACAAACAACATAAAACATTACTTTAATATATAAAACCCACATTACAACATACATATTTAAGCACTCACTAAATAAGTTCTTCAAGCCATATAACATAAAGATTCAGCATTGCAAACACACTACAATACTCTAACACTGAAAAATAAACATAAACACAAATTCCAAGAATAATAAGTCTAAACACAAATTACATAGTCAACCAAACCAACTACAAAATATAACAAAGCATAATATAATATAAGCACCAAACACTAAATATAAGTAGAGTCACTGCTCATCATCAGTCTCAGAACTATCATCTCCTCTGATATCTTCCATGGATTGATGATGCACGAACAAATTATAAAAGGGATGATAAGGGAATTCATCAGTTGAATCCTCTCCAATCACAGCTTTCTTCTTCATCAGATTAACCAAACTATCTTCAATTCGCTTAGTGTGTTCAAATTGCTCTTTCATCCTCCAATCCAAGTGATCAAATAAATCAGAAATATCGTTAATAACATTCATCAAATTATGCTCTTCTTTCTCCAACTTATTGATCTTCTTCAAAATCACCTGTGAACTTTCAGGAACATTGGGTTGAACGAGCCGTGAACTCGAGAAGTTTGATCCGCAAGAATGCTCATATCATTCTCATCTTCAATTGCCTCGATAGTAAAATAGGTTAGTTTGGTCTAGGGGCTTCCAAGGAAGAAGCACTTTTTCCCAGCTTTCATATGACACTTTTGACTCGACCGCAAAGAAGAAATATGGTTGAAGAATGTCCAAGCTCATATTTAGATACATGAACATTCAATCCCAATACAAATTTCACAAATATAGTGCTAATATAGATAGGCCTTCCCATTTGAATACAATACTTCAATATTGCACTTTCGTTTGTCACTTTACTTATTTTCATAGTTGGAAGTAACTTCACAGATATAAAGAAATGCCATTGCTTCGACACCAGATTTAAAAATGTAGTAGAGAAATTTACATATCCGTTGTCTCTTATCCCCAATCATCACTTTCTTTTGTCAGAGAATGATAAATCTCATTTATGTTGTCTTTCGTCGCATCAAAATTTGTGTAATGGCACATAGACGCATTTTTAATCATAAACAAGTCATTAATCTTTGAAGGATAGAATGGTACAAACCTACCTCGTATATAAATGAATCCTTGGTTGATCCTATGAAGATTTGCATAAAACTCTTTCACAACATGAACGACTACAGCGGTGGTAGTGTAGCATAAAGAATCCTAACGACTCTGCAAGATAATCTCTTTTACTCGAGTACTAGAAAAATTCAAATCTATATTTACAAAGCCTCTTTCCCTGGAAATCCTCCTCTTCATCCACACTTTGTTGAACAATCGTTGCACCTTGAAACTGACGAACTTTCATCGGTTCAAAACTCTAAATCTCAGAGATTCTACAGAGTTTGAATCCATCGGATGCAAATTGGGAATGAATCTTTTCATTTTTCTTGAGTTTAGGGATTCAAAAATGAGTTTGGGAAGTTTTAAGAACGAAAATCCCGCCTAATGCCAAATACCCAATTTAAAACTTCAAAAATTGTATCCTGTTCATCGGCGTCGTCAGCGCTGGATAGGTCGCCGTCGGCGCCCAAAAACCTGAAATTTGGCCATGCTCTCTCGATATGGGCGTCGGCTCGGCGGCTCCCATTTTGGTGCCGTCAGCGCCAAGGTTCAAAAATGCACCAAACTTCATTTTGGTTTGAAATATTCCAAATCTTTGATACGATTCATTAATTTTCATTCTTTATGTGTGAGTAGGACTCAAATATGATTAACTAAAGTAAACTTATCAAAATTAACACAAAAAAACTAATACAATAAAGATAATTATGGGTTGTCTCTCACAAAGCGCTTGGTTTAACGTCGTCGACTCGACAAATATTCATTTATTCGAGATGATTTAACATTAAAACCTCTTTAAAATTTGGTTGATACCCATCCTAATATTGTTTTAATGTATGCTCATTAACTTTAAATGTTTTTTCAGTTTTAGGATCCTCAATATCAACAGTTCCAAATGGATAAACTTTTAATACAGTTAGAGGTCCAATCCATCTAGACTTCAATTTCCTAAGAAATAATTTTAATCTTGTATTATATAACAAAACTTTCTGTCCATGTTCAAATTTCTTTCTTATAATCTTCCGATCATGCGATATTTTTATTTTCTCCTTTTTAAATTATATCATTATCATAAGATTCATTTATAATTTCTTCTAATTCATTCAATTGCACCAATCTTCACTCACCTGCATTCTTTAAATTGAAATTTAACTCTTTTATAGCCTAATATACTTTTTGTTCCAATTCTACAGGTAAGTGACAAGTCTTTAAAAATATTAGCCTATTAGGAGGCATTCCTATAGGGGTCTCGTAAACAGTTCTATATGCCCATTATGCAGTATCTAATTTAACATACCAGTCTAATTTATGAAGATTCACAGTTTTTTTTCCAAAATTCATTTAATTTCACGATTAGACACTTCTGGTAAACCACTAGCTTGGCGATGATAAGCAGTGTAGATTCTATGAATAATATTATATTTTTCCACCAATCACTGAATAAAAGTATTCCTAAAGTGAGATCCACCATCATAAATGATCACTCTCGACATTCCATATCTTGTAAAAATATTTTCATTAAAAATTTTGAAACACTTCGAGCATCACATCTAAGTAAAGCAATTGCTTCGATCCATTTTGAGACATAATCAACAACAACCATTATAAATAAATTTCCAAATGAAGGAGTAAATGGTCCCATAAAATCCAATCCCCAAACATCAAAGATCTCAACTTCTAATGTAAAATTTAGAGGTATTTCATTTCTTCTAGAAATATTACCTACTCTCTGACATCGATCACATGATTTAATATATCTATAAACATCACTAAAAAGAGTAGGAAAATAAAATCTAGATTGCAAAATCTTAAGTGCAGTTTTATCAGTTCCAAAATGTCCTCCAAATTCTGAATTATGACATCTCTGAATTATGGTTCAATCTCTTCATATTGCACACATCTTCTAATAATAAGATCTTTACATTGTTTATATAGGTATGGTTCATCCAAAAAAAAATAGCATCATATATAAATTTATTTTGTTATTGCAAAGTTAAATCAGGTGGCAAAATATCACTCACAAGATAATTCACAATATTAGCATACTAAGATAAATTTCTTTCTTTTATGTTATAAAGTTGTTCATCAAAGAAAGTCTCCGTAATTTCCTTCTCAAATTCAAATTGTTTATGCTGTTTCAATCTAAAAAAATGATAAGCTATTTGATTTTCAGTTCCTTTTCTATCAACTATCACAAAATAAAATTATTGCATTAAAAGTATCAGTCTGATTAATCTTAGTTTAGCTTCCTTCTGCATTAAATATTTTATAATTAAATTGGTTCGTATGCACTATACATTTAGTTTTAATCAAATACAATCTAAATTTTTCAAAAGCAAACACAATAGCTAATAATTCTCTTTCCGTAATGGTATAATTAGTTTGAGCTTCATTAAGAGTTTTACTAAGCATAAGTAAATAACCTTAAACATTTTATCATACATTTGCCCTAAAGCAACTTCAATCGCATAACCACTGGCATCACACATAATCTCAAATAGTTTCTCCCAATCATGTGAAACAATTTGTTGAC
Source organism: Papilionanthe hookeriana x Papilionanthe teres (assembly GCA_022702705.1). NCBI lineage: Eukaryota > Viridiplantae > Streptophyta > Magnoliopsida > Asparagales > Orchidaceae > Papilionanthe > Papilionanthe hookeriana x Papilionanthe teres. The sequence continues at coordinate 75,089,293 of CM040423.1, forward strand.
CTCATTAGTACAATAGGTCAACATTTTGACCTAAAAAGTCAACTTTTGTCAAATTGGTCAATCCGCACTCACGACTAACCCTGTTGACCCATAGGTCACCCTTTTGACCTAAAAGTCAACATTGGTCAAAATGGTCAAACTGCACCCAATGACCAACCCTGTTGACCCCATAGGTCACCCTTTTAACCTAAAAGTCAACTTTGGTCAAAATGGTCAAACCAGACCCAAAGACCAACCATGTTGACCCCAAAGGTCACCCTTTTGACCTTAAAAGTCAACATTGGTCAAAATGGTCAAACCAGCATCGAATGACCAACCCTTCGACCCCATAGGTCACCCTTTCGACCTAAAAAGTCATCTTTAGTCAAAATGGTCAAACCAAACCCAATGACTAACCTTGTTGACCTCATAGGTCACCCTTTCGACCTAAAAAGTCAACATAGGTCAAAATGGTCAAACTGCATCCAGGAACAACCCCGTTGACCCCATAGGTCACCCTTTCGACCTAAAAAGTCAACTTTAGTCAAAATGGTCAAACTCGACCCAATGACCAACCCTGTTGACCCACAGGTTTCCCTTTGACCTAAAAAGTCAACTTTGGTCAAAATGGTCAAACCGGACTCAATGACCAACCCCGTTGACCCCATATGTCACCCTTTTGACCTAAAAAGTCAACATCAGTCAAAATGGTAAAACCGAACCTAATGACCAACCATGTCGACCCCACAGTCACCCTTTTGACCTAAAAAGTCAACATTGAACAAAATGGTCAAACCCAATGACCAACCCTGTTGACCCCATAGGTCACCCTTTTGACCTAAAAAGTCAACATTGTTCAAAATGGTCAAACTAGACCCAATGACCAACCCTGTTGACCCCATAGGTCACCCTTTTGACCTAAAAAGTTAACTTTGGTCAAAATGATCAAACGAGACCCAATGACCAACCCTGTTGCCCCATAGGTCACCGTTTTGACCTAAAAAGTCAACATTGGTCAAAATAGTAAACTGCATCATAATGACCAACCTCATTGACCCTATAAGTCACTCTTTTGACCTAAAAAGTCAACTTTGGTCACCACTTTCGACCTAAAAGTCAACTTTGGTCAAAATGGTCAAACTGCACCCGATGACTAACCCCGTTAACCCCATAGTCAACCTTTGACCTAAAAAGTCAACTTTGGTCAAAATGGTCAAACCGGACCCAATGACTAACCTGTTGACCCCATAGGTCAACCTTTTGACCTAAAAAGTCAACTTTGGTCAAAATGGTCAAACCAGACCCAATGACAAACCTTGTTGACCCCATAGGTCACCCTTTTGACCTAAAAGTCAACATTGCTCAAAATGGTCAAACCAGACCGATCGACCAACCCCCGTTGACCCTATAGTCACCTTTCGACCTAAAAAGTCAACTTTAGTCAAATGGTCAAACTGACCCGATGACTAACCACTGTTGACCCTATAGTCACCCTTTTGACCTAAAAAGTCAACTTTGGTCAAAATGGTCAAACCGGACCCAATAACCGATCCTGTTGACCTTACAGTCACCCTTTTGACCTAAAAAGTCAACATTGGTCAAAATGGTCAAATCAGACCCAATGACTAACCCCGTTGACCCCATAGGTCAACCTTTTGACCTAAAAAGTCAATATTGGTCAAAATGGTCCAACCAGACCCAATGACTAATCCTGTTGACCCCATAAGTCAATCCTTTGATCCAATAACATGTTTAAAACCCCACAATGACAAAACTACAAATACTGTGATCAAATCAACCAGGACAAGGTTAAAAAGATCACATTGGACATTTTAAAATTAAATTGATCAACCTAAGCGACTTGAGTCAACTCCAAGTCGAAATTGATCAACACTTATCTATTTTAATCAAAATAGATAAAAATGAAATAAAAACAACAAAATTAATCAAATAATTAATTTCAAAACTATTTTGATTAATTAAAATGATTAATGATTTAATTTTTAATATTTTAATTAAATGAAATAATTAATTAATTGAAAATTAAATTAAAATCATAAAATAACAAAAATAATAAAATTAATCAATTAATTAATTTGAAATTATTTTCAATTAATAAATTGATTAATAAAATAATTTCCAACATTTTTTAATTAATAACATGATTAATTAAAATGGAAATTAATAAAAAAAGAGAGAAATACATAAGATGACACATGGCCTTCCCATAATTAATTAAAGTTAAGACTAAATTAAGCTCACCATGAGACATATTAACACATGATAAGACCAAGCTTAAATCCATTTAATCATGGGTTAACACCCATCATGATGGGTAAAGTGAGGTGTCTCTTCCACTTTCACCCTAAGCCATGACTCACCCTTACTTAGCCATGAGGTGGCCGGCCAACACCAAGCCTCATCTCCCACCTCCCAAGCTAGCCAATGGAGAGAGAACCAAACATAAACCCTCCCCTCAGCATGGTTAAATGGAATCATGAGAAGAGAGCATATGTGTCACCATTGCTAAGGCTAGAGGGTGATGTGTAAGCTCATAAGGAGATGAAGTTACAGCTCATTTCACACCTCTTGCATGACCCAATGGAAGAGAGCCAAAGTAATGAGCTCATGATGGAAAGCTTGGGAGAAACCACCATTGCTATCCTCTCAGTCGAATTTCTCTTACAATGGGTTAATAGGGGAGATAACAACTCCCCTAGAACAACCTAAGCTAAGCCATGGCCTCCCCTTGGCTATAAATAGAGCCCAAACCGAGCCTAGTAGGGAGAGAAGAAAAAAATTAGAAATACCTATAGGCTGCTCAAATCCTCTGACTCCCTACATAAGAACTCTTCCTAAGAGTCTTAGTAGTCCATTAGGATCAAATCCAAGCCATAGATTGAGCCCAATCGAGGCAATTTGATCAAATTTCAAAAACAGCCCAAACCAACCACCTCTTCAAAATTCTCCTTCAAGCGCGACTTTGGATCAAATTGCTGCAGTAATAATCTTCCATTGGGGTCCTAGAAGACAACTACAAGGTCTGATCTAGCTTGATTTGCTTGTGGCAAAGGTATGGAATTATTTTTCACAAAATAATTCGTATTTTTGAAATATCATGTGTTATATTAGCCCAGAAATGTTACATCACCATATGGAAATATTCTACATGTTTAGATGATTCCATAGGTTCAAAAATCACTCAATTTCATTAAGAATTGAGTGAGATATTAAGGTTTGAAGTTTAACAACCTGAAATAATTTGAATTTTTATTCGAATTATCTCAGCCGTTCGATCCCGTGTTTCGGGATGAACAACGCTGATCGCGCTCCGCGGTGTCCCGTGTTCGGCCTCCCGCAGCGGATCCTCCCGCCTATTCGACGCGTACAAGGACACGCGTCGGCGGGAGATAAGTTTAGCGGCGCGAAATTGGTCAAAAATTAATTTTAACCTTAAAAACTTCAAAATTTAATATCTTTTTATCTAGAGGTCACAAAAATATGATAAAAAGACCTCTGGAAAGCTCTTAAAGAGCAGAAAATTATGCAATAAAAATCATAATTTTGTTCTCATTATTTAATTCTTAAATAATTAAAAACTCTCTGGAGTATTTTAATTATTAAAAATTATTTATAAATCAAAAAAATATGAAACTTTGAGGCATTTATCTTTATGCTCTTAAAAATGTTTCATGATTTTTTCAAGGACAGAAAACATGTCTATGAAACTTTTCTCTAATTTTCAAGACATCTTGTAATTATTTTAAATAATAATTATAAAAATTGAAAATTAAGAAAAAATATAAAATGGAAATGACTAGAAATACTAGAAGGCAATGACAATAACCCTAAGAAAACCATTTCTAAGTCATAGAAATAATTTTGAATGACATTTTGAATTTTAGGATTAAAACTCTTTATTAATTAAATGATTTTAATCCTAAAAATAACCTTTTATAAACTTAACTTAGTTCCATTAATAATCTAAGTTTGAAATGAATTTTTTCTATGATAGGCTAATGGCAAACTTTAATTAAGTCTAAAATGACAAAATTAGACTTAATTAGGTTTAAAACATCATTTAAACCTAATAAACTTTAAATTTAGTTAATTAAGTCTAAAATGACAAAATTAGACTTAATTAGATTTAAAACATCATTTAAACCTATTAAATCCTAAATTTAATTAATTAAGTCTAAAATGACAAAATTAGACTTAATTAGGTTTAAAACATCATTTAAACCTATTAAACCCTAAATTTAATTAATTAAGTCCAAAATGATAAAATTAGACTTAATTAAGTTTAGAATATCATTTAAACCTATCTAATTAATTAATTAAACCTTACCTAAATTAGGTTTAATTAACCTTAAATAATTAGACTTAACCCATAATAAGTCTAATTAATCAATCAAACCTTTATTAAATTAGGTTTAATTAACCTTAAATAATTAGACTTAACCCATAATAAGTCTAATTAATCAATTAAACCTTACCTAAATTAGGTTTAATTAACCTTAAATAATTAGACTTAACCCATAATAAGTCTAATTAATCAATTAAACCTTACCTAAATTAGGTTTAATTAACCTTAAATAATTAGACTTAACCCATAATAAGTCTAATTAATCAATTAAACCTTACCTAAATTAGGTTTAATTAACCTTAAATAATTAGACTTAACCCATAATAAGTCTAATTAATCAATTAAACCTTACCTAAATTAGGTTTAATTAACCTTAAATAATTAGACTTAACCCATAATAAGTCTAATTAATCAATTAAACATTACCTAAATTAGGTTTAATTAACCTTAAATAATTAGACTTAACCCATAATAAGTCTAATTAATCAATTAAACCTTACCTAAATTAGGTTTAATTAACCTTAAATAATTAGCCTTAACCTGTAATAAGTCTAATTAATCAATTAAACCTTACCTAAATTAGGTTTAATTAACCTTAAATAATTAGACTTAACCCAGAATAAGTCTAATTAATCAATTAAACCTTACCTAAATTAGGTTTAATTAACCTTAAATAATTAGACTTAACTCATAATAAGTCTAATTAAATCAATTAAACCTTACCTAAATTAGGTTTAATTAACTTTAAATAATTAGAATTAACCCATAATAAGTCTAATTAATCAATTAAACCTTACCTAAATTAGGTTTAATTAACCTTAAATAATTAGACTTAACCCATAATAAGTCTAATTAATCAATTAAACCTTACTTTAATTAGGTTTAATTAACCTTAAATAATTAGACTTAACCCATAATAAGTCTAATTAATCAATTAAACATTACCTAAATTAGGTTTAATTAACCTTAAATAATTAGACTTAACTCATAATAAGTCTAATTAATGAATTAAACCTTACCTAGATTAGGTTTAATTAACTTTAAATAATTAGACTTAACTCATAATAAGTCTAATTAAATCAATTAAACCTTACCTAAATTAGGTTTAATTAACTTTATATAATTATACTTAACCCATAATAAGTCTAATTAATTAATTAAACCTTATATAATTTAGGTTTAATTAACCTTAAATAATCAAATCTAAATCAAAACTAAGTCTAACCTACACTAGGCTTAAGTCAAACCAAACTTAGGTTCAACCTAACATAAACCTAAGTCAAAGCTAAACCAACTTAAGTCTAGCCCATATTAGGCTTAAGTCAAACCATACTTAGGTTCAACCTGACATGAACCTAAGTCTAACTTAAACCTAACTTAAGTCTAACTCATATTAGACTTAAGTAAAACCATACTTAGGTTCAACCTGACATGAACTAAGTCTAACCTAAACCAAACATAAGTCTAACCCATATTAGACTTAAGTTAAACCATACTTAGGTTCAACCTAACATGAACCTAAGTCCAACTTAAACCTAACTTAAGTCTAACCCATATTAGACTTAAGTCAAACCATACTTAGGTTCAACCTGACATGAACCTAAGTCTAACCTAAACCAAAATTAAGTTTAACCCATATTAGACTTAAGTTAAACCATACTTAAGTTCAACCTGACATGAACCTAAGTCTAACTTAAACCTAATTTAAGTCTAACCCATATTAGACTTAAGTCAAACCATACTTAGGTTTAACCTGATATGAACCTAAGTCTAACCTAAACACAAATTTATTTTATCCCATATTAGTCTTAAGTCAAACCATACATAGGTTCAACCTGACATGAACCTAAGTTTAACACAAACCTAACTTAAGTCTAACCCATATTAGACTTAAGTCAAATCATACTTTGGTTTAACATGACATGAACCTAAGTCTAACCTAAACCTAACTTAAGTTCAACTCATATTGAAACCTTAGGTTCAACTGACAGTGAACCTAACTCAACTTAGCTTGACATAAACCTTAGGTTCAACATACTTGAACCTAATCTTAACCTAACTTAAGTTCAACCTACATCGAACATAAGTCCAAATCTAAACCTTAGGTTCAACTCAACTTGAAACTAAACCAAAACCTAACTTATGTTCAACCTACATTGAACTTAAATCCAAATCTAAACCTTAGGTTCAAGTAACAATGAACCTAACTCTACTAAACTGAACATAAACTATAGGTTCAACCCAAATTGAACCTAAATCAACATTAACTTTAGGTTCAACCTAAATTGAATCTAAATCGACATAAACCTTAGGTTCAACCCAAATTGAACCTAAATCGACATAAACCTTAGGTTCAACTCAAATTGAACCTAAATCGACAAAATTGAATCTAAATCAACATAAGCCTTAGGATGAACAAAATTGAACTCAAATCAACATAATTCCGACATTTCAAACATAAATCGACATAACCGACATAAATTCGACATTTCAAACATAACTGACATAAAATCGACATTTTAAACCAAAATCGACATAATCGACATAAATTTGACATTTCAAACAAAAATCGACAAAACCGACATAAATTCGACATTTCAAACATAACTGACATAAAATCGACATTTTAAACCAAAATCAACATAAATTGACATTTTAAACCAAAATCGACAAAACCGACATAAATTCGACATTTCAAACATAACTAACATAAAATCGACATTTTAAACCAAAATCGACATAACCGACATAAAATCGACATTCTAAACCAAAATCGACATAATCGACATAAATTTGACATTCCAAACATTTCATCGACAAAATCGATATAAATTTGACATTCCAAACATTTAATCGACAAAATCGACATAAATTTGATATTCCAAACATTTAATCGATAAAATCGATATAAATTTGACATTCCAAACATTTAATCGACAAAATCGACATAAATTTGACATTTCAAACATAAATCAATATAATTAACATAAATTTGATATTTCAAAATAAAAATCGACATAATTGACATTTCAAACATAACTCAAACATAATTTGACATTAAGCATCAAATTCAACAAACACCGACATTAACCGACGTTAATTGACAATTCAAACCAAATTCAACAAACACCGACATTAAATGACATTAATCGACATTTCAAATCAAACTCATTATAAATCAACATAAATTGATATAATTCGACATAAATCAACATGATCAAACTTAATACGACATGAATCAACATGATTCTTAAGTTCAACCTGTATCGAATTTAATTTAACATACGACATCATAATTCTTAAGTTCGACCCACATCAAACTTAACTCGACATAAAATTAAACTCGAATTGATATAAAACCCAAAATAAAACCTAAATCAACATAAATCGACATAAAACCCAAAATTAACTCCAAAATGACATAAAATCCAAAATCCAACCTAAATCAATATTTAATACAATCAAACATAAATTGACATAAATCTAAATCAACATTCAACACAAATTAGATATAAACGACATCTCAGCCACATTCGGACGTCCGACAACTCTGGATCAACTGACACTTTGACCAGGTAATCTAAATATCTTAATATGACATTGTTTCTAACTTTATTTTTCTTGCAGGATGAAGACATGAAGTTTCGTTTAGATTTTCTTTGCATGTTATAGGGTGTGCTAGCTCTGTTTTGCAGGACGTCGACGACGGAACATTAACGACAAAACCAGTACTTTTAAAATAGCCACAAAACCTAAACTTTCTACAAACAACAAAACAAAAGACATGAAAACAAAGACAACTAGACTATTAGGTCAGCCACGAAATCTAAAATAAAACGACAAAATCATTAACATTGACATCGACATGACATTAACATACAACGACATTTCTATACTACAATAAAATGATGACATGACACTAAACCAAAACAAATACATGACAAAATGACATAAAAAAAATAAAATTAAGATGACCACAAAACCAAAACATAAAACAAAAGGAAATCATAAACAAAATAACAAAAATAAATAAATAATGATATCTCCTTGACATCATAGAAGATATCTCATGACATAATAACGACATCTTCTTCTAGGAGATAAAATATCTCATGACAAATCGAGATATTAATCACGACATCTTATGACATTACTACATCACATTAAAACATGACATAAAATGACATGATATAATGATTCACAAAATGACATGACAAAATAACATGAAAAAACCAAAATTTAAAACAAAATGGAATCATAAACAAAATAATAAAAATAAATAAGTAATGATATTTTCTTGACATCATTGAAGGTATCTCATGACATAATAACGACATAAGAGATAAAATATCTCATGACAAATCGAGATATTAATCACGACATCTTATGAAATTACGACATCACATAAAATGACATGACATTATGATTCACATTAAGACACGACATAAAATGACATGAAATTACGACATCACATTATGACATAACACGACATGCAAACTGTGACATCCCGACATGACATATGACATGATATACAAAATGACAAAAATGACATTACAAAACAAAACACCACAAAGCAACGACATACACCCAACATAAATAAAACTTTCTGGTAGTATCGATTCTTCAGAAACACACTGCCACGACAACACTTACACTTTTTCGAGGATAAATGTTAACCTTAATCGAGAGTTTTCCTGGCAATATTAATCGCTCGAGATGTAATTAACTATAGAAGTTTGCTTCTATAGGAGATTAAAGAACTCGTGATAGGTATTTCACCTATAAGATCTCTCTCGGTTACCAAAGATCTTTATATGATTTTCTTATACGAAAAAGTTCAGCAATCACACAACTCAAGGTTTATTCTACGAGATTATCATTCGATCTCTTTTTATCTTAATCTCTATTATGATTAATCCTTCTTCAATTTCTCCAAATACTTCTGACAAAAAGTCTAGGTAGGACAAGAATGAGGGCGATAGATAGAGAAAGAGAGTGGCGACTCCTTGACATTGACATGATTCATGAATTGATAGCGATGTAAGTCGAACGATAAAAAATATTTTCATCGCCATCACAAATATAGGAGCAGTGATTCATTTTTCCTTTAATAATTCAAAAGAATTTAAACATTCTTCGTTAAAATCAAATTTCTTATCTTTTTATAAAAGCTGGCATAGAAGTTTAGTAATTTTTGAAAAATATTTAATAAAACCCATGTAAAACCTAGCCTGTCCTAAGAAACTTCTTACCCCTCTCACTGTAGTATGAGGTGGTAATTTCTCAATAATCTGAAGTTTTGCAGGGTCTGCTTCAATACCATGTTCATATATTTTATGCCTTAGTACAATTCCTCCTGCAACCATAAATTGATATTTTACCCAATTTAGAACTAAATTTGTTCTTTCACAAATCTCCAAATTTTTTTCTAAATTGTTTAAAAATATGTCCAATGAAGTTCCAAATACAGAAAAATCATCTATAAATATTTATATTCCATTATAAATCAGATTACTAAAAATAGACATCACTGCTATTCAAATTTTGAAATGTTGCAAGTGCATTACATAATCCAACAAGCAATCTTCAAAAAGCAAAACTTCCATATAGGCTAATAAAGGTAGTCTTTTCTTGATCCTTAACAGCAATAGGTATTTGGTGATAACCAGTATATCCATCCAGAAAGCAATAATACTTGTGCCCATCTAGTCTATTCAAAATTTGATTTAAAAAAGGTAGAGGAAAGTGATCTTTCTTAGTGGCGACATTTAATTTTCTATAATCAATACAAATTCGCCAACCAGTAACTTGTCTTGTTTACATAATTTCATTTCGTTCATTCACATCAACTGTCATTCCTCCTTTCTTAGGGACACAGTGAATTGGACTTACCCAAGTACTGTTTGAAATAGGATAAATAATTCCAGCATCAAGACATTTTAAAATTCCTTCTTTACTAATTCTTTCATCATTGGATTTAGTCTCCTTTGTGAATCAACTCTAGGTTTATGTTGTTCATCTAACAAAATTTTGTGCATTTAAATTGAAGGATTGATTCGGTTAATATCAGCTAATGTCCAACCAAAATCTTTTGTATCTTTTTAATGTATCCAATAATTTTTATCCTTGATAATCATTTAAATTTAAAGATACAATGACTGGTAAAGTAGACAATTCTCCTAAAAACATATATTTCAAATAATTTGGAAGAATTTTCATTTCAAGTTAAAGAGGTTTTAAAACATATGGAATTAAAATTTTATCACTTTCTAAAGTATCCAACATTTTAGATCTTTCCTGAACATAATCTAAGTCTTCATTCTTCATATTATCAAAATCATCTTCTATTTCACTTTCATCCTCACTTCAAAAATCTTCATATTTTATTTTCTCTTCAAACATTTCTTTAAAATGATCAGCTCTCAAATAATCATAGATTTCCATTCGATAACATTCTTCATCTTTTTCTGTTGAGGGATATTTCAAGGATTTCAAAATATTAAATGTCAACTCTTGATCATTAAGTCTCATAGCTAACTCTTCTTTTTGAACAACAATCATAGCTCTTTCAGTAGCAAGGAATGGTCTTCCTAAAATAATAGGAATTTTTTTATCTTCCTTCATATCTAAAACAATAAAATCCACAAGAAAGGTAAATTTATCAACCTTAACTAATACATCCTCTATAACTCCTTTAGGATAAGTAATAGAACGGTTAGCTAACTAAAGAGTTATGGAAGAAGGTGAAATATCTCTTATTCCTAATCTTTTGAAAGTTGATAAAGGCATTAGATTAATACTAGCTCCTAAATCACATAAGACTCTTCCGAAAAATTACTCACCTATAGCACATGGAATAGTGAAACTACTAAGGTCTTTAAGTTTTTCGGGAAGCTTTCTCTAAATAATTGCACTATGCTCTCTGCTAAGTGCAACAGTCTCGTAATCTATGAACTTCCTTTTCTTTTTAAGAATACCCTTCATAAACTTCGCATAATCAGACATCTGTTATAAGGCTTCAATAAAGGGAATATTTACTGTTAATTTCATAAGGATTTCTCAAAATTTGGTAAATCGATTATCACTATTTTGTTTTTTTAATCTTTGGGAAAACGGAGGTGGTGGTTTTTCTACAATAATTTTATTAGTTCAAGCAGATATTATAAGTTTGGATAAATTTTATCATTATCTTTTCAATTTCCACCTTCTTTTTCTCAGTTTCGATTCCTTTTTGCACTCTCGTTTCTAATTCTTTTCCACTTCTCAATTGTATAGCCTTAATTTGTTCTTTACTTTGATCTTTTGGGTTGATCTCAACATTACTGGGAAGAGTTCTTGTAGGAATATTATTAAGTGCAGTGAAATGTTCTAATTGATTTTTCAATGTTTTTAATTGCAACTCCCCGAGTTTGTAATCGATTACCTCGAGTTTTTAGTTTATTACCCATATTTAAGATTAATTCTTCCATTGACAATTTCTTTTCCTTAAACTGTGGGTTACTATTAAAAATTGGAGGATAAGAAGGCCGATAGTGTGTATTTCACTGGTTGTTTAAATTTCCTACTGGATTCACTGCATTCGTTTCCTTATGGCGGGTTAACAGTAGAATTGTTATTAGTGCTCGCTTAATTTCGTGTTTTTTCAACCGGATTATAATAGTTCAATGGATAGTGGGTTAATTATTTATAGCATTTAGTGGTCTCATATGATATTTGAGATTCTATCATCGTCCTAATGAATTTTCCTAACACTGGGTGTTTGAGATGTTATTCCTATCGATCTATTTTCGATAAGGTAGCAATTTGAGAAACTATCATAGTTACAGATCAGATCATGAATACTAGCCTTCTTAAGATTTGCCGTCATAGATCACGATAATTGTTATCATCTCTTCTATTAAGAGTAAGTTTCATCAAAAGTTTTACATTAACGATCCACCAATAGAAGATCATAAATGATCTAAGAGATCTTACTAATCCATTATAAAGTGTTTGAATTATTATCCAACGGTAAAGCATGATGTGGACCTTTCTTTGAGATCTTAAATCTTTCCAAGCTTATATTGATTTCCCTTCAGCACAAAAATAAGTAATATCATTTCTAAGCTTAACGTTTTGATAGGAGAATATTTTTACGAAATTTTTTAAAGTTCTCCCAAGTTTTGATAGATATAGGTGCTAACCAATTTAACCAAATCTTAGCTTTATCCCTTAATGAAAATAGAAAAAGTCCAAGTCTGACAACATCATTCGACACTTCGTCATAGGCTGGGAGGATACTGGCTCTCACTTTGGAGCTCCCACTTCCCTTCACCTGAAGGCTAACCCTAACTTTAGTTACCAAACTCTAAGACCAAATTGAAGATTTCAGCCTGTCAGCTTAAAATCTTCAATTCAACGCCCATCAATGCACTCAACCCCCATGAACTACGTAACCCATTCATGGGCATTGAATGAATTCTCCACTATTATTGTAAAACACTTAGTCCTCTCGTATTGAATGTTTCACAATAAGTTTTGACAATATAATTGGCCAGATCGAAAAGTAAATGAAGTGCGAAGTGAAAAATCATCATAATTTCTTAACAGTTAAATGACACATCAAATCTACATCACCACTTCATCACATCTCATTGCAAGGAGAAAGACAAAGTAAACTACTCAAAACTCATGAGGAAAATATAACAAAACAAGGATTATATATATAAAACCAAAGTCATACAAACCACAAAAAGTAAATACAACTTATCTCAATTTCTTTCCCAAGCAAATCCCTTGAAGTTCTTTTGAATCATTTTCTCTCCTCACAACAACACTTAATTCCCTCTTTAGAATAGTAAGGAAGAAACAAACTCTCACTTTCCTCCTCTTACACTCTTTAGAGAAGAATCCCTTACAAAACAAGACTTCCACACACTTTAACACACTTACACACTCACTGTCCCCCTAACACACTTTACTCACACCAAAATGACTCATCTCTTTCTCTTCTCTCCTCTTCTTGGAGTCCAAATATGTTTGAAATAGATTAGAAATGAATTCCCTAAGAGCTTCCTCAAGCAACCCTTCAAAAATTGTCAAAATACATTATATTTGGCCTCCACTGAGTTTGGGCGCCAACGACGCTAGAGAGGGCGCCAACGGCGCTAGAGAGGGCGCTGTCGGCGCCCTATTGCCGATTTAATTCCGAACTCTCTCGATTGTGGCGCCGACGGCGCCCATTCTAGTGTCGTCGGCGGCGCCCATTCTAGTGTCGTCGGTGCCAGTAAGATGATTTCTTCATTTTGTTTCTTTTTGCTCCAAATTCGTTCCTTTTTGCTTTCTTTTGCTCAAAACACCTAAAATCATCACCTACAGCAAAACATGAAAAATATATTCCTTTAAAGTGAAATATCACCATAAATGAGTACAATATATATATATATATATATATATATGTATATATATATGTATATATATATACATAAACTATATGTTTGGTGCATCATATGCCCCTATTTATCCTTACTATATTAAATTCCCAAGCATTCCATTCCTACGCATTATCTAGGACACTGCACGAGAATGATAGTTTTTATATCTCGGAATTCTCCAAACTAATTTATCCAGATATGTTATCTTTAGAATTAAATTTGCATTTAGGAATAGTTACTATCCTTACAGTCAATATTCACATTTAGGAGTAGTTGCTAGATAAAACATCATCTTAATCACCTTGCCAACCCATGACCTAGTAATAGTATAATAGAATTTTGCTTAAGGGCCTTCTTACCTCGCTTATCTATGGGATATTTACTGTGGTCTTTAAAGAAAACTCTATATTACTTGAAACGATACGTATACTTGCGTAATATCTCTAGTATGTAAATCATAAATTAAGTTTCACATTCATTTTGCACACTAGCCTCTTAATTAAATTGGGTAAAGTTTTTTGATAGAAAACGTACATAAAAACTGTGTAATTGTGGGTCGAGTCAGGGGATGAAAGGGTGAGTTGAATTTTCAGGTCGCAAAAGGTTGTTGCATTTTCAACTTCGTAGGCAAAATAAATTACTAGCACTGAGGCTTGTAAGAAGATGATTAGGTTATAAGGCGTTATGACGGAATCATGCAAGGATCGAACAATTGGAAAGCTTCATAGTAATAGTATGAGTGCAATTCATCTTACCAAGAACATTGTTTTTCATGTTATGGAAAAGCAAATTCAATTAAGGTATCACTTTACACACTCTCAACTAGAAGATGGACAATTGTTTCTGGAGAAGAAACATACAA